>MU225988.1:636950-671673 GCA_018584345.1 Thuja plicata
ATGTTATTGTGCAGGTTGTAAATTGAATTTTGAACTTCGTACCTCTTTCCCATGGTACAAAGTTCAAATCTTAATATGCACTTTTACGATTTTGTCAAGATTTTTCTGCGGTGGTGTTTTTGTGTGTGGCATTTTTCGAAGTCTGTCGTAAATATCATGGGACCCACCATTGTTGTAACGTGCATGAATAAATTGAAACCTTTTTGAATCCTATTCTTTGAACTCATGTTATAGTTGAAGGTCCAGATTTTGAGAAGTGATAATGAACGGGTAAGAGGCCGCATGCGATAATTTATATGCTGACGCTGAAATGATTGATGAGACTCAAGGAATGGTTGGAAGCTCAGTTTAACGTTTTTCTTTCCCAATTTGGAGTGTGAGAAACAACTCATTTGCATTTATTGCGGTGGTAAAATTTATGGCGTGGCCATCATGTCAAGTTATTGGAGATCGAAGCAAAGTGTGTATATTTATTTTTCTTGTCCTTCTTCTTTTTCATTCTGTTTCGTTGATTTCTGGAAGCGTCTTGGAGCAGCGAGGTAATTTTTCAGAAGGTAGGAAAACGGTGAGTTTCATAGTAACCTTGGCCTTGTTTGCCTTTACATTTCTCCATTTTAAAAGCAAAGAGCTCTGTCTGTGAGTTCCTTCAAGTTTTTGTTTCAATATGTCTTCTTCTGGAGTAAAATTCAGAAAGGAAAATAAATTTTTCCCAATCAGTAGCTATTTACCTGAGATGAAAGACACGGTGATAATGGATGATGATATTGAGGAAATTGTACAAAGGTTAAGGAAAACAGTTGAGGAGGCTATCTGTGTCAGGATTGTACAAAGTGGTTTGCTTGAGGTAGCTGGTTTTCCTGAGGTAGTGTCATGCTCAGAGCTCGTGGTAGAATGCCGGAATAGATACAACCAAGAAGGTAACAATTTTTCCTTTGTAAAGTTGCAAATTGTAAATTGAACCTTGAATCTTGTAGAATTTTTCTGATACAAAGTTCAAAGTTCAAAATATTTGCTAACATATGCGTCTTAGGAAAGTGGCTTCTTGTTAAAGCTTATCCCTTTTGGCGTCACGGTCGCATGTTATTGGGTAGGTTGTAAATTGAATTTTGAACTTCGTACCTCTTTCCCATGGTACAAAGTTCAAATCTTAATATGCACTTTTACGATTTTGTCAAGATTTTTCTTGTGGTGTTGTTTTTGTGTGTGGCATTTTCCAAAGTTTGCTGTAAATATCGTGGGACCCACCATTTTTGTAACATGCATGAATAAATTGAAACCTTTTTGAATCCTATTCTTTGAACTCATGTTATAGTTGAAGGTCCAGATTTTGAGAAGTGATAATGAACGAGTAAGAGGCCGTGTGCAAAAATTTATATGCTGACGCTGAAATGATCGATGAGACTCTAATAGTTTTTCCTTTGTCAAGTTGCAAATAGTAAATTGAACCTTGAATCTTGTAGTAGAATTTTTCTGGTACAAAGTTCAAAGTTCAAAATATTTTCTAACATATGCATCTTAGGAAAGTGGCTTCTTGTTAAAGCTTATCCCTTTTGGCATCGCGGTTGCAAGTTATTGTGCAGGTTGTAAATTGAATTTTGAACTTCGTACCTCTTTCCCATGGTACAAAGTTCAAATCTTAATATGCACTTTTATGATTTTGTCAAGATTTTTCTGCGGTGGTGTTTTTGTGTGTGGCATTTTCCAAAGTCTACCGTAAATATCGTGGGACCCACCATTGTTGTAACACGCATGAATAAATTGAA
Source organism: Thuja plicata (assembly GCA_018584345.1). Taxonomy (NCBI): domain Eukaryota; kingdom Viridiplantae; phylum Streptophyta; class Pinopsida; order Cupressales; family Cupressaceae; genus Thuja; species Thuja plicata. Next base: position 638,714 of record MU225988.1, read on the forward strand.
ACCTTTTTAAATCCTATTCTTTGAACTCATGTTATAGTTGAAGGTCCAGATTTTGAGAAATGATAATGAACAAGTAAGAGGCCGCGTGCAAAAATTTATATGCTGACATTGAAATGATTAATGAGACTCAAGGAATGGTTGCAAGCTCAGTTTAACATTTTTCTTTCCCAATTTGGAGTGTGAGAAACAGCTCATTTGCAGTTATTGCGGCGGTAAAATTTATGGCGTGGCCATCATGTCAAGTTATTGGAGATCGAAGCAAAGTGTGTATATTTATTTTTCTTATCCTTCTACTTTTTCATTCTGTTTCGTTGATTTTTGGAAGCGTCTTGGAGCAGCGAGGTAATTTTTTAGAAGGCAGGAAAATAGCATGACTGATTGACAACTACTCTTGCAGTAGTGCACGTGTTTTATCTATGTCTCTATGTGTTGCAATCTTTTCTACAGGTGGTGTTAGAACTTAATGGGATTTGTTCAAAATACAATGCAGCTACTATGTTGCTGGTTAAACAACTATGGTGACAATGGCATTGAAATGTAGAGGGTTGAATAGAGGAAGTTATATCGAACCGGTTGTAGCTCTGGTCAAATGGACCTTCTAGTTAATTGGTATTCAAGCAAACTGCATGAAGGCACTATTTCTGCGTTTAGAAAAGTACTTTGTTTGTGGTTTTTGATAAGGTGTTTGAACTGTACATTAAGAATATCTAAAATCTTCTCAAATCCTTGTTTTTCTTGTTATTAGGTTTATATTCTTTAGCTTAGTTGTGATCTTGAGGTGAAAACTTATTAGATTGATGGGAAGGCATTCCAGTAAGACAAATAAAATTTCACTAGAATTTTTATGCAGGCCACAAACAAGATTATTCCTGGTGAGAGGAAAAATTCAAAATAATTGATCCCTTAATGTAACTAGCTCTGGTGGGTGTCATTATTAACAGATTTTCTTGCATTGTAGTGGTCGAAGAGTAATGATGAATTAAATTTCAGGGTGAATATCTCATCTGTGAGTTTTCCATCTTGTTTTGTCAATGATAGCCAGTGCCACTGTGTCTTATATAAGTACTTTTCTAATATATCTAAATAAATTAAATTCCAATTTGCAAATTCATTTAAATTACTGAAAATATTTATTTTACCTATTTTTTTAATCAACTGAATGTCATGTCTTTGTTTATTCCTTTCATCAGATTCAAGGGAATCTGTGGACCTTTCACCATTTAAATGCATGTTTGGCAGCTTCTATTAAAAATGTAATTGTGATGGTAGCGTGCATGATTCCTACTGTTGCTATATTTCGTGATCTTTAGCACTAGTTATTCTTGGTTGCAGACTTATTAAAGCTTTGTTTGTAAATGTTATACATGTTATAATGGCTTTAATTATAGGGTAACAAAATTGTGTTTAATAGTGAAACATTAAAATTTGATGTTAGTATCTTATTTTCTTCATATTGACATGACCAATCATCTGCATTTTTCTAACACGGGTTACACCAAAATTTGGTACTTGTGAAATATTCAGCAACTTTTGATGCTTGAAACAAATTTTATTTTGGGTGGACTGGACATGTATGACCGGCACAGGGACTTGCGTCTTGATGTAGACAACATGTCCTATGAGGGGTGGACTTTTTATCTATCAAGTATTTTTGGCCGACTATTAGTTACAAGGCTAGAATATCTTTTTTTTTTTGTTTATCCTTCTACTTGTAGCCTACGTTCAAATCTAGTTCTGTCTATTATTCAAGATAAACTTATAGAAAAAGCTACATAAGGACATTTTTCTTTTCACATTTTATATTTTTTTAAATTTTAAAACATATTTCAAACATGATAGTCAAATGTATTTAGAGACATAATTTTGAATTTATAATCCTTCTCCAATTTGACCAGCGCATATTCTTAAACTTACAGTATTAAATATTTTTATTTAAAGTAGGAATTTGTTTGCATATTGTGGTTCCAAGTGGATATAAGCTTACTTGCACAAGCATGCCAAAGGAAGACCTTGGTCCCACGTGTCTTGTTGGTGCTTCCATGTTTTGCATGCATGCCTATCGTAGAGGATGCTAGCAATTGCTAGGTGGGCTGGAACTTAGAAATTTTCCTGTACACTTTAAACTTTACTAGGAATCATGCATGATAATATTCCTAATATGTTATGTTTCTTTTAATTGATTTTCACTCTCTTTTTGCTGGCTCGAGCATTCTACGGGGTTGAATGTTTTGTGTTTTTGCAAAATAGTGGTCTATGTCTAAATCGGGTGGCTTTGTTTGCCTCAGGATCTAAGTGTTACATTATCGTTGCCTTCATGTTTCTGATTATTTGCTTCTGGAAACATAGGCTCCACCATATCTCTAGGCTGTGGCTAGCTAGACTAAATTGCCCAAACACATTACTCTGGCCCCTTGATTTTGTTGGTGTTTATGTAAGGGTTTTTGGAAAGGTTTTGTTCTAGGAGGAAATAGCAAGAGAAATTGGAAGCAAAGAATTAGTGATAGGTTAACTGACATCAACAGACTGGTGAAGAAAAACACCAATCTCTAGGTTTCTGATTGTTTCTCTTTGAAATCTCTGAAATGCATTTTAAAGATAAAATTAGAAAAGATTGATGATCTTCTTGTCAATTTTAGCTTGGCTACAATTCAAAATGAATGATTAGTAAGCTGAAAATGTCTTTCTTTTGAGAATTGTTCTTGTAATTGTTTATTGGCTAGCTCTTTATTCTGTAAAAAATAATGTGTCTCTAGACTTATTAAATGTATCCCAAACACTGATCATTATACTGCCTTCAGAGAAATATTGTGCAGGCTTAATACGTGTCAAACCATAGCTCTTATAGTATGTAATGTCTGGTAGTGACACTTTTTCCCAAACAAGAACAAAATGCACTTTCTCTTGCGAAGGTTGTTTTGACATGATTGAAGTATTAGGCTCTAAAATTCATCATTATTGGTGTCTTTATTGCTAATGGTAACTTAATTTTTTCTTTCTTTATTGCTAATGGAAACTTATCATGTTTTAGCCATTTAGAAGTACACATTTTGTAGAAAACTTTTGCTCATTCTATACAGTGCGTTTGTTCTCATGTAAGGAACAAGCTACATATCATGCACAAATGGAATCTTGCCCCTTTTATTTCAATTTCCTTTAAAATCCTGCCACATAAACCTTGACATATAGTGAAGATGTCTGGCTCAGTTTTACGAAGGTCCAGGAGATTTATCCTACAATAATCCTTCTGGCCTTGTTTCCAATGGTGGCCAGTTTAGTTTGTTCAATGCATCTTCTTTCATTGGAAACCTTTATCTTTGTGGACCCTATATGCATCTGTATACATTCTTGGTTGATTCAACTACAAACAGTCATGCAAAGGGTTCTATTTTATGTATAGCAGGTAGCAGATTGAAGAGGACATTTCTATTCACTAATGGTTTGTTTACAGATAGCAAATTTATAATCCTTTTTCCCAATTCTTCCTATTTCGCCATATCTTTCCCTACTTCTCTTTTGAAATTTTTTGCACTTACTTTCTAACCAAAATAGGGTATAGCCTTTCCTTAATGCCATACACCCATATCTCAGAGTGTTATGAAAACATGATAAATATAAGTGTCACATTAGGTATGTACTCTGATTTTTAGCACTTCCTATAAACACTCTTTGACAACTGAATAAGTTTAACTTCTACAAGTTTAAATCATCTGTATGATTTTAAGATCCACTGCTAGCAGTTTGATACACTGATGTCTCTTTCCTTGAGTGTATATAATTTAACATATCATCATTAGCTGATAGGCTATATATAGAGGGAGCTTTAAGCCTAAAACATATCTCACATCTTCAAACAACCCCTGATTTCCGTGAATAGAAATCAACCAAGAGTGCATGATTTAAACTTGTAGAAGTTAAACTTATTCAGTTGTTAAGAGTGTTTATAGGAGGTGCTAAAAATTAGAGTACATACCTAATGTGACACTAATATTTATCATGTTTTCATAACACTCTGAGCTATGGGTGTATGGCATTAAGGAAAGGCTATACCCTATTCAGGTTAGAAATAAAAATTGCATCTGATGAATGCAATAGTTACCTGCAAAGGGTTCTATTTTATTGGTTGATTCCCGGTCATGGAAGCTAACAGCCTACCAGAGGCTGGATTTCACCTGCAAAATATTCTAGAGTGCTTGAAAGAAGAATATTATAGGTAAGGGTGGAGCAGGAATTGTGTACAAGGGTTCAATGCTTACTAGGGAAGAGTTCCAACTAATGTAAGCAGATTCTAGTGAGAGATACCACGGATAAACCCTATTTCTGTTAACATTGCACAAAAAAGTGTACAAAATACACTCAGGAGCTAGGCCATGGAAAGTTAGGAGCATAGTAAAGGTTGTTGCAAGCTGTGCACAATACAAACTAGTAATAGATGCATTCTAAGCATGGTAAAAGGAGAAAAGGTAGTCCTTTCTATAGAGAAATTTTGCAGTTTGTCTTTTCTCTTATAGTTCTCACTTTTACAACTTTGAATGTCCTTTAATACATGCCATTCTTTTGCACATATAGGAATAACCTACAGTCTGGGTGAGTGAAATTCCTAGAAATACAACCCTTGCCAATGCACCAACGTCAAATATACTAGCGAGATGACACTGATAAAATGCTTATATAAGATTTGTTGATTCTTTCATGCTTATGTAGCAGTTGTGAGATAAAAAAGATAACAACATAATAATGTCAGATAATATGTTCTTCAGAAATTAGGGGAAAAACCTAAATGAAAATAAGCACTTCAAGTTTTAAATAAGAATTTTAAAAAAGAAAAGTTAAACTCACAAAGAAATGTGAATCTTTGCTTACCAACAGAACAAGGCACAAACCCAATTTTCCCTACATAGAACCTATTCGTCCATTCAAAATCACAAAATAACAACTTCCTGTAAGCCTTTCTGTGCTCCTATATGGCGAATGTGTGGAAAAAAAAGTCGAGAAACCAAGAATAAAGAGGACAGAGATGATAGCAATTAAATTTAATGCAACAATAAAGAGGACGGAGAGGATTGAGGATGACACCCATTAAATTTAATAAACATTTAATGATTCACAGCTTTGCATTTAATATTAAATGACATGTTGACATCTTCTAAATTTTCTGCTAATTAATCTCTTTAAATATTAATTTTCTCATTGCATTTTTTGGTTTCAGCCAATAGAATTTTAAATAAAATGCATTTTTTTAATTTCTTAAATATGACAGAATTGTCAAACTTTAGAGTATAAAAACAATCTTCAAAAATTCTATAATTTGATTGGTTCAAATTAATTAAAACTTGAATCTAACGATTGCTATAGTTACCTGCCCATGGCAGGAACTAATAAAGTACTTTATAAGAATGTTGTGGTTAATGAAGAGTACTTTGAGAGTTCTAGTATAATTATGAGCTAAATTGTTTATCGTATATGGGATTGAGAATGAAAAGATTTATTTTACTGGTTTTAAAACTTTACGTTCATTATTACGAGTCAGTAATCACACTCCTTTATGAAATATTAGTTGTTTATTTTTCATTAAAAGTGAAAGTAATTATAAATTCAAAAATATTATTTAGTTAAAAAAAATAAACTATATAAATATGTATAGAGATGATGAAGGAATAACATATATAAATTTTTAATGTAATATTGAAATATTTGTTTGTATATTATTTTTTATTTAGTTTTTGTGTTTACTTTAGGGGAATGTTTATATTTAATAATATATGGAAAAGGATTTTATGGTTAGGATTAACTCATGGCTAAATTTTCAACTTTGTGAGTTCTTTATTTGTATTCATTTTCATATATTTTATATTTACTTTTTTCTTTGGGTGATGAGTTTCAAAATGTTCTTTCAAAATAACATTCCAAACAAAAATATTTCTATTCTTTTATTCAATTGTTTATTCCCATGTGCCACCCAACATGTTCCAACACACTAATTTTTGTAGGGGTTTAATTTGATCAATTTCAACCTCGAAAAGAATGTCAATTCTTCCTCACCCTTATCTAGCCCAAAAATAATTCCTAATTAGAAGGTTTCCTATGTCTGAGGGGGATAAAATTTGCACCAGAAGAAAAGGGAGGTAATCTTCTCTCCAAATCATACCACTGTCACCATCCCCAACAACCTTTCTATATTGTTTCTAATGAAAATCCTTATGACCTTTCATCTAAAGTTCAAACCAAGTTTCTCTAGTAGCCCTCTTCTGAATGGTCTTGACCAGGACTTCGTATTCCATCTTGGTCACCCATACTATATTTTCAGTCTCTTTTTCCTTTGTTGTTTAGAGAGACAACTAGTATCCAATCTCCTTGATGTCCCTGTCCTAACAAATTAACTATTCCCTAATTTTTTCCTTGCATCTTTTTGTTGATTTTGCTCCATATTTTTATATTTAAGATAAGATAAAACTATTATATAATATTATTGAGCTTTCTATTATATTACATTAATATTTTTTAGATATGTATATTAATATTATATATGTTCTTATCAATAGTAAAATAATTTTAATTATAAATTTTTGATTAAGGTAAAACCAGGTTTTGAAGGGACCTGAAACCTGTTACAAAAAGAAAACTAAAGATATTTCATGAAAGCTCATCAAAACAAGAAAGATCGGGGTCAAGACTGTGCAATATGGGTTTTACCAACAACCTCTCACAGCTTGAAACAAAAGCTATACATAAAAGCTAGTGTGCAGCCAAAACCAAAGAAAGAACTAGAGAAACTCTAACCCGATACCCACAACAAGGAACCATCAAGATTTTCATTTAGCACCACCCTTGTGGGATCAAAAAGTAATGTCAAAAGAGCGCATAGATTTATTAGATAAATCTTTCCTTTGATAGTAATCCAACCCTCTTCCACCTTAGCAGCAACATCCTGCCAAACTATCAAAGCCAACGCTTGTACATAACCATATTGAGAAATAAGGCCAACAACACTCATCATCTCAGAAATAATGATGCAGGATCATCCTTGGTGTAAGACCAATCTTGCATCACCCAAAAATATTTTCTGGTTTCTTTTCAATAATGGTAATTTTGTGCATAGTTACTATTTTTAGTAAGTTTCCATTTGAGGTCATAATGTTCTATTTTCTTCTTTGGAGGTTCACTTTGATTGTATCAACCTACCAGTGAAGTTTCATTGCTAGATAAAATCTAGTTTTGTAGATATTGGATATTTCGGTATTGGTAGTAGGGTACAAAAACTTTGAACTCAATTTTGAAGGCTTTAGAGGCTCTAAATGGGGTCAAAACCTTGACCAACTGGGCAAGCTCAAGTAAGGCATTGTTGTCCACTTCCTAAAATTTTGGAAATGGGATTACTGCGGCCCAGTGGGCACACGGTTGATGAGTTATGGTCTCCAGAAGTTGCGCTACCTGAACTTGAAAATATTAAAGTTTCTTCAAAATTTCTTTTTGGGTTCTGAAGTTGTTTGGGCCTACTATAATGTAATACAAATGAATAATAATATCTTAGGGTTGGCCGGCCTCAAACTTTAGGGTTTGATTTCTAGAGTCTTCTTGGGCAGTTAAAATTGGCTATAGATTGAAGGCCCATAGGGTTATCTAGGGCAGTTTTGGGTTATGCAGCTGGTGGCTCGAGCTTGCAAATTATTGTAATAAAATTCCCATATGGCTGTGCATGTTGCATGTCTGAAGATTCATGTTATATTTTAGAATATTGTAATTTCATTTCATGGTGGATAATAGAAAGATCATTCCTGTCTTTGCAAATCTTGTTATTCTCGATTTTGTTATGTGTTTGTGTTAATAAGGGGAGCACCCTTCATCAAGTGGTATCAAACCAGGAGTTCCTGAGTGTGTAGAAAGATCGCTGACTGTGAGGCAGTTTACACCAAGACTGTGGTTGTGGGTTCACGTGATAAGAGCCAAAATGCCTCCATGAAGAAATCATGGCAGGAGAGTTGCAGGTGTGACAGAAGAGGGCTTTAGAGTCCTCCAGGGAAAAGTGCAAGCATTGCAAGAGGAGCTGGGTAGAGGAATGAATATTGTGGTTAGAGATGAAAGATAAGAGGAATCCAAATAAGAAGGACAAGGTGACTAGGAAGCACCAAAAGCACCTAGAAATATTGAAGAGGATAGGATTTTGAGGGACATTTCCAAGATTGGAAATAGACCCAAGATTGAAGTTCCCATGTTTTCAGGAAATCTTAACCCAGGAGAAGTTGATCAAATGGATCAATGATCTAGAAGAATATATTCAGTATGAAGATGTTGAAGATCCAGATCGGGTAAAATTTGCGAAGGCAAAACTGAAGGGCCATGCAAAAATTTGTTGGTAAGAGATTCAGTTGGAGAGGAATAAAAGAGGGAAGGAGAAAATCACAAGATGGGACCAAATGGTGGATAAGTTGAAGAGACAGTTAATTCTCATTGATTATAAGATAGATTTGATAAAGAAAATGGAAGGGTTGAAACAAGTGGGAATATATGTGCAGGAGTATACAAAAGAGTTCTACTAGGTCCTCATTAGAACAGGTCATGCAGAACCTCAGAAGGAAAAAGGTGCCTGTTATCTTTATGGATTACAACCAAGTATTCAAGATGAGCTGAGTCTGGTTAGAGTGACCAATATTGAAGAGGCATACCATTTTTCCCTAAGGGTGGAAGAGAAGCTAAAAAAATTTTTTTAAAGCAAGCAAGGTGGAAGAGGTCATAGTGGAAGATCCGGCAGATGGTCTTATGGAGGCTGAAATGAAGATCAGAAAAAGAATGGTGAGTCAAGTAGCTGTCAGAATTTGAGGGGAAATAATTACAATCATTCCCATGATCAAATAATAAGGATCAAAGAGGAAGAGTAAGAGGAATAGGGAAAGGACTAGGAAGAGGAGGTTTTTGTGGGACATGTTTTCATTGTGGAGAATAAGTACACTGAGCCTATGAATGCCAACATCGTCAAGGAAGATCAGATAGGAGGAATGAAGGCCATGTACGAGTTGCACATGAAAATGAAGAAGCTCAATCTGAACACTCAGATGATACTGAGAGTGGAGAAACCCTAGTTGTCAGGAGGATCCTGATAAATGAAGAGAAGAGCTCAGATTAGAGGAAGAGCCTATTTTGCACAAGATGCAAGGGTGAGGATAAGTGTTGTGATGTGAGTATTCATGGTGGGAGCACTGATAACCTAGTATCAAAAGAAATAGTTACAAATTTGGAGCTGAAAAGGGAAAAGCACCCACATCTATACATAATTTCCTCAGTGCAGGATGACCACAAGGTCCTGGTCAATGAGCAGTGCTTAGTAAAGTTCAAGATTGGAAGTTACTGAGATGAGGTTCTTTGGGATATCATCCCCATGGATTCATGTCATTTTTTTCTAGGAAGGCCTTGGCAATTTGATAGGCGTGTCATACATGATGGTCATGCCAATAATTATTCTTTGACAAAGGATGGAGTTCGACACAAGCTGAAGCCATTGAAGGAAATATGATAAAAGGTATGTAGTAATGCCATAATATGTTTAGTTGATGGAAGAAATTTCTTAGAAGGTATGAGGCATGAGCATATGTGTTTTCCCAGATTCCAAAAGTGGGTAAAGTAGAAGTAGAAGATGTACGAGCAGAAGTTGCAGACTTGTTGGAGGAGTTTCAGGATATTGTTTCTGATAATGTACCTAATGGATTACCACCAGTGAGGAAGATCATTCATCAAATGGACTTGATCCCAGGGGCTAGTTTTCCAAACAAGACAGCCCATAGGATGACTCCAGTAGAGAGTAAAGAATTGAACAAACAAGTGTAGGAGTTGTTGCAGAAGGGATTGTTCCAAGAGAGCCTGAGTCCATGTGCTGTAACAGCGGTATTATCACCAAAGAAAAATTGAGAATTGAGGATGTGTACATATTCTCGAGCTATCAATAATATCACTATCAAGTACATATTTCCCTTGCCAAGAATGGATGATATTATGGATTGTTTGAGTCAAGCTGAATATTTCACAAAGATAGATCTAAAGAGTGAAGATCACCAAATCAGGATCAGAGAAGGAGATGAATGGAATACAACCTTCAATACAAAGGAGGGCTTGTATGAGTGGTTAATCATGGCTTTTGGGATAACCAATGCACCGAGTACATTCATGTGGCTCATGAATGAAGTACTGAAAGAGTTTCTAGGTAAGTTTGTTATTGTTTACCTGGATGATATTTTCATTTTTAGTAAGACATTGGAAGCACATATGATGCATATTCGTAAGGTGTTTGAGAGGTTAAGGGAAGAGAAGTTGTTGATTAATCTGAAGAAGTGCAGTTTTGTGAAGGAGTTAGTGTATCTAGGATTTGTAGTCTCAGCAAAAGCTCTAAAAATAGACCTAGAGAAGGTACACGCTATCCTTGAATGGCCTACCCCAAGGAGTGCTACTGAGGTAAGATCTTTTCATGGTTTGGCTAGCTTTTACAGAAAGTTTATTTAAGCTTTCAGTAGTATATGTGGGCCTTTGACTGAAACAATGAGAGGGCATAGGAAAGAGTTTAAGTGGACTGTAGGGTCAGACAAGAGTTTTGAATTGTTGAAAAGAAAAGTTATAGAACAACCTATTTTAGCACTTCCAGAGTTTAACAAGGTGTTTCAAGTAGACTGTGATGCTAGTGATAATGTCATTGGAGCAGTTTTGACTCACGAAGGTAAACCCATTGCTTGTTTTAGTGAGAAGTTGAATGATGCCAAGAGAAAATATTTTGTTTATGATCAGGTGTTCTATGCTATAGTTAGGCATTGAGGAAGTGGAGAAATTATCTTTTTCCAAAAGATTTTGTTTTATTTACTGATCATCAAGCTTTGCAATATTCAAATAGTCTAGGAAAGTTGAATAAAAGGCATTTGAAATGGGTTGAGTTTCTACAGAGTTATACTTTTTTTTTAAGCATAGGAGTGGGAAGTCTAATATGGTTGTAGATGCCCTTTGTAGAAGACCAATTTTTCTGACAGAGATAAAAATTGAGGTTGTTGGGTTCAAGGAACTCAAGAGTTTGTATCCTGAAGATCAATATTTTGGCGAAGCTTGGAAATCTTGTAGAGAACCTGTTACTCTTGATAGATCCAAATGGTTGGATTTCATAATCCAGGATGATATGTTGTTTAGAGGTAGTTAGTTGTGCATTCCAAAGAGCTCCATGAGGGATAATTTAATCAAAGAAAAGCATAGTGGAGGCTTGGATGGACATTTTGGGTGAGATAAAACCATTTATAAAGGAAGAAAATTGATTAGGTGATTGATTATTATTATTAGGTGTGTTGTATTTCCTTAACCTTTACATTTAATTGTAATTTGTATGGATGTGATATTATAATGTGATTAAGCATGTAGGGGGAAGGAAGACAAGATGTCCCTATTTTATCCCCAAATGCACAAATGAAAGATCAAAATTGATTAACCCTAAAGTACCTGATCAATGCAAAAATGAACCAACCATTCAGAAATGAGAGAAAGGAAGAAGATCTTAAATTCTATTTTTTTTTATTAAGGAGATATGATATATAACAGTAACTGAAAATAATGAGAGGAAGTACTAACCTTGAAGATTTGCATATCAAAGAGTTGTTTTCTAAGGTTTGTACTATGTTTCTAGAAAATCTAAAGTATGATCTGGAACAGGAACGTAGAGATGAACAAAACCCATAAATATTTTTTCGATACGACATCGTCTTAAGAAAAAGGTCAACCTTGACCCACTAATCTCACCATTGACCCAATAATGTTGACCCTGACCTACACAGGTCTGACAGAAAATTTGTTTGTGGATTTTGATAGTTCGTTGAAAAGGGTATCCAGATCTGAGTTTAAATCTTCACTCCTGAACCTTTACCTGCAAGAAAATGAGATTTTATTATTGGGGGGAAGGGGTTTTCCTTAGTCAAACCCTGATTTAGGAATTAACCTTGAAATCAATAAAGTATATAATTCTATCAAGTAGTAGAATTGAATCTAAGAATGAAACTATGATATTGAATAGATATGCAATTGTAATTCAAATGTAGCAAGTAAATATGAAAGCTTGGACTCAATAGAAACCATAAACCTCCATGATTGTATGCTTGGAATCCACCTTGAAGAGAATGAATGAGTGTTGAGGATTCACAAAGGATCTTGAAGGAAGATCACACCACCAGGATGGTTAGATCTAGGGTTTGAATGATGAATCTTGAATGTTTGAACCTAATCCCTTCAAAGGCTTGAAAGCTTGAATCCTTGATTTTCAGTGGAGAAATTTGAATGCTTGAGAGGAAGAATTGAACACCTTGAAATATTGAGAACATGTAGAAAAATGGATTCTTGAACCTTTTTCTTAATCACCTCTTCTTACTTGGTTGATGGTTAGAGAAAATGAGAGGAGAAAGCTTCCTTTTATATGAAATTAGGGCACAATATTCTAAGGAGGCTGAGATAGGAGAATTAAATTCCAATTAGACCCATGCCCCTAGAAGAGGACCTATATTAAATATAATTTAGGATTTCCCACTTCGGAACCCAAAACAGCCGACCTGAAAGTGGGAAAATGAATTTTTGATGACCTCGGGAAGCCGAAAAGCTTCTAGATTTGGAATGGGGAACCAGGTCAAGGTTGAGGTCAACCCTGAACTAGGTCAAGGTTGATTTAAACCCTGAGCTAGGTCAATGTTGAGGTCAACCTTGAGCCAAGGGGTCAGAACCCCTGGAAAAAGTGCCAGGTGGGATAGAAGGTGCCCAGAGAGGCCCAATCAGGGTCCTAAATAGGCACAAAAGTAGGAGATGATGTAGAAAGGAGGGGAGAGTATGATGGTGGTAAAAAAACATCCCCTAAGGAGGGATAAACATTCTGAACATGGAATTTCTTCCATTTTAAAATGATACATAAAGCTCCCACTTTAGCGGAAGTATGGAAATCAAACATGCTTTCGGTAAAGTTAGAAGAAAGACTCTGGTGGATCGCAATGAGGTAGAACATCACTAAGTCAAGTACATAAGTCCTTAGACCAAGGATTATAACTCAAAATATATGCATAAATATATGGAAGTAGAGAGAAATCAATCATATGAAACATACATGACTACATAAGCAGGACAAAAGCAACACTATAGATAACATAGCTTCACGATCTAATCCTACTAGTATGAAAGCAAAAGAAAGAGAAGGGAAAGTGATTACCTCACCTAGTAAGATGCCCACCTTACTATGAATCACCAAGGATGGAGATCCCAACAAGTTCACCCATAAACTATGCTTGTAATTGTAATGCATCTTCTGACAGATTTTGAAAATATCCATCGATCACATTCTTGTATCACTATGGAATATAAAAATGCATGTCTTTTCAGGATTTAGCAACTTATGTACATTACCTTCCAAGGATTTAACATATTGAAAATTTAAAAGGGTGTGTTTCCTTCAGGATTTAGCAACTTATGTGCATTACCTTTCGAGGATTTAGCAAAAAAAAAAAGTAAAAATGTGTGTCCCTTTAGGATTTAACAACTTATGTGCATTACCTTCCGAGGATTTAGCAAAAAAACAATAATAATAAAAATGCGTGTCTCTTCAGGATTTAGCAACTTATGTGCATTACCTTCCAAGGATTTAGCATATTGCAAAGTGTAAATTAATGTAAACTATAGTACAAGGGAGAACCTATATATGCCCCCCTCCTTATCATGACTACCCACTAGGGAGGATAAGGAAGAGAAAAGAGGATACCTACTTCGTGAGGTAAGGAGGTATCCAACTTAACAACAATTTATACCATATGCTTAGTGAAGAGTCTTGACCCTTACATCCAAGAACATAGATAATCATGTAATGGATATGTCACTTATGGAAAAAGAATCCTCAAGAAGGGCAAGATGTTATCAACAATACCCTCCACAATAGAGGAGTGCTGAGGGTAAAATTTCATCTTCTAAAGAAAAGAGGGAACAAAGATTCAATCATCAAGCCCCCTGTAACCAAGAGGAAGCGGAATCTTGGGATGAAGGAATCAAAATCTAACCCAAAGCAAGAGCAAGAGTTTATAAAGAATATAATTTGCAAAATAAAGAAGAGGTGATGACCTAGGAAAATCACCTCTTATATAAGAGGGTATCCATAGTAAAAAACATACATCTTTATAAGGAAATAATGTTATATGATAAAAAAATTCCACTAAGCTAAGGAAAGTAAATCCTTAGATAGAGGAAGAAGGAAATACCTTGCCGCCCAGGTGTGAAGGCAAGGGACATATCAAATTATATCAAGAGATTTCATAGCAAAGAGATATCTTTACAAAACAAATGTCCTAGAAAAGATATCATGAATGATTTTATAGGGATAGAATCTAGAAAGAATAACCAATTAAACTCAAAACAAAATACATGCTAAGAGTAAAATGGATCCTAGAAGACTGACATAAAATACCTCTTGCCCCCTAGTGAATAGACAAGAGGGGAAATGCAATCTAACCTATAGAACAATGAGGGGAATGCCCAATATCAAAATTATGAAGAAATTGTAATACCACACAGGAATGAGATATAATTCCCAAGGCGGCTCTTTCTCTAACATATAGCTTGAAATGCACACAATCAACAAGTAAATGTTTATTACTATAATGAAAAGGACATTTATATTTAGAGAGAGCATTTCTCGGAATAGGTTTGAAGATTTATTTCTTGGAATTCATTAATTGGTCATACACTTTCTTAGCCACATCTTGAGGAGTATCAGGGTGATCTAAAGAAGGTGTTGGAAGAAGAACATGAAGAGGAAGATGGAGGTTAAGATCCACTACCTTGATTGGAGGAGGTGGGAAACCTAGACCATGCATATCTTGTTTAGGAGATGAATGAATCGGATTTTTAATGCCTTGTTCATTGATACCAAGCCCTAAACTTGTATAACCTTGTTTATCCACCATAGTATATCTGGTAGTGTACCTATCTTACAAAGCTTCAATAGGAGGAGATTGATTATGATGCTCATGAGAAAATGTCATGTATGGTGGAATGATAGGATTAGAAGAGGTTTCCTTATTTTTCCCTTTATCACCATCATGGATTGGATAGGGAGGTGAAGGTAAATGAAAGAATTCTCGAACACCATTATCATGGATCCTAGCTTTAACCCCATAATAAGTGTGGGAAGAATTAGGGATTGAAGGTGGAGAAATAGGAATAGGAATATTTGGAATTGTATTAGAATTGATAAGATTAGGGTTAGAAAGATTAGGAGGTGAGGTATCATCTGCCAAATTCTTCACATAATCCAAAAGAGTAATAAGTCCACTACACCAATCTTTAATGAAAGTTTTGAAAGTAGGAAGACTAGTACTAGTTAATCTCAAAATAACATAAGCAAGTGAAATATGAAGATTAAAAAACATGATGAAATGGATTATACTCTCATAGACATCATAAGCACTATAAAAAGATCCTAATAGAAGCATAATAAGAAAAATAACCATACACCAAAAGATCTTCATAATGAATGAGATGCAAGAAGTCTTGTTGTATTTTTATGAATATATATATTTTTTTGTATTTTAGAAAGCAAGAGCATAAAATAAAACTAATTTAATATCTATGCAAGAGCTAATGTGAGAGGCAAAGTATCTAACACCAATAAGAAATATTTGTCTATCGCGGGTTCACCAAAATGTAAAGGAAGAAAATTTGAGATGGTGATTGATTGATTATTATTTGGTGTGTTGTATTTCCTTAACCTTTACATTTAATTTTAATTTTTATGGATGTGATATTGTAATGTGATTAAGCATGTAGGGGGAAGGAAGATAAGATGTCCCTCTTTTATCCCCAAATGCACAAATGAAAGATCCAAATTGATTAACCCTAAAGTAGGATCAATGCACAAATGAATCAACCGTTTGGAAATGAGAGAAGGAAGAAGATCTTAAATTTTGTTTTATTATTAAGGAGATATGATATATAACAGTAATTGAAAAGAATGAGAGGAAGTACAAACCTTGAAGAATTATAGATCAAAGAATGTTGTTTTCTTAGGTCTGTACTCTATTTTTGGAAAATTTGAAGTATGATCCAGAACCGAAACACAGCGACGAACAAAACCCATAAATATTTTTCCAATCTGACACTGTCTTAAGAAAAAGGTTGACCATGACCCACTAGTCTCACCCCTGACCTAATAATCTCAACGCTGACCTGCAGAGGTCTGACAGAAAATTTGTTTGCGGGCTCGATAGTTTGCTGAAAAGGGTATCTAGATCTGAGTTCAAATCTTCAATCGTGAACCTGTACCTGCAAGAAAAAGAGATTTGTTTTTTTGGGGGAAGGGTTTGCCTTAGTCAAACCCTTATTTAGGAATTAACCTTGAAATAAATAAAGTATCGAATGCTAGCAAGTAGTAGAATTGAATCTAATAATGAAACTATGATATTGAATAGATATGAAATTGTAATTCAAATGTAGAAAGTATGCAAATATGAAAGATTGGACTCAATAGAAACTAGAAACCTCCATGATTGTATGCTTGGAATCCACCTTGAAGAGAATTAATGAGTGTTTAGGATGCACAAAGGATCTTGAAGGAAGATCACACCACCATGATGGCTATATCTAGGGTTTGAATGATGAATCTTGAATGTTTAAACCTAATCCCTTCAAAGGCTTGAAAGCTTGAATCCATGGTCTTTAATGGAGAACTTTGAATGCTTGAGAGGAAGACTTGAACACCTTGAAAGCTTGAGAACATGTAGAACAATGGATGGTTGAACCCTTTTATTGATCACCTCTTCTTTTTGGTTGATGGTTAGAGAAAATGAGAGGAGAAAGCTTCCTTTTATATGAAATTAGGGCACAATATTATAAGAAGGCCAACATAGGAGAATTAAATTCCAATTAGACCCATGCCCCTAGAAGAGGACCTATATTTGTAAAGGAAGAAAATTGATTGTTATATATGTTTGATTGATTAGGGATGTATTTCCTTAACCTTTACATTTAATTTAGTTTTGTTTTGAATGAGTATTGAAATGTGACCAAGCATGTATGGGGAAGGAAGATAAGATGTTCCTCTTTTATCCCCAAATGCACAAATGAAAGATCCAAGTTGATTAACCCAAAAGAAGGATCAATGCACAAGTGAATCAATCATTTGGAAATGAGAGAAAGGAAGAAGATCTTAAATTTTGTTTTATAATTAAAGAGATATGATATATAATAGTAATTGAAAAGGATGAGAGGAAGTACTAAACTTAAAGAATTGCAGATCAAAGAATGCTATTTTCTAGGGTCTGTACTCTGTTTCTGGAAAATGTAAAGTATGATCCGAAAAAGAAACGCGGAAATGAACAAAAACCATAAATATTTTTTTGATCTGACACCGTCTTATGAAAAAGGTAGACCTTGACCCACAAATCTCACCATTGACCCAATAATCTTGACCCTAACCTGCACAGGTCCGACAAAAAATTAGTTCGCGAATCTTGATAGTTCGCTGAAAAGGGTATCCAAATCTAAGTTCAAATCTTCAATCCTAAACCTGTACCTGCAAGAAAAAGAGATTTTTTTGTTGGGGGAGAGGGGTTTTCCTTTTTCAAACACAAATTTTGGAATTAACCTCAAATATATAATTGAAATTGTAGAAATAAATAGAGTAAATACATAAATTCACCTTGCTTGTAAAAGTCCTTGTGGAGGATTCAAATCCTTGAATCCACAAGTAGGTATGCACCAATGAATCTATAATTTAGAATGTAGGATGTCTTCAATTGATTTCTTATTGATCTCCAACTCCAAATCTTGAATGGGTTCTTGATTATGAAGAGGCTTGGAAGAAAGTGGATAGAGAGATCACCAAAAAGGGCACTATGTAGCTTGAATCCTTCAATGGCCTCCCATGGATCTCTTTGATGAATGGATGCATGATGATGGATAAATCCTTGATTCAAATATTGATTTATTTATTTCTTGAATCTTCACTTGATGATACTTAGGCTTCAATAGAGGACTTAGTTTCTCAATATCACTTAGTGATAGTTGATTATGCCTAGAGAAAATGAGAGGAGAAAACTTCCTTTATATGAAATTAGGGCACAATCTTCTAAGGAGGCTGACATAGGAGAATTAAATTCCCATTAAAGCCTTTACCCCTAGGAGAGGACTTATGTTAAATATAATTTAGGAATCATCACTTCGGAACCCAAAACAGCCGACCCGGAAGCAGGATTAACCTTTTCAAAGACTGACATCTAGAAATTGTGGGACCCTAAAATATGGACCCTGGGTCAAGGTTGAGGTCGACCTTGATCTAGGTCAGGGGTGAGGTCAACCTTGACCTAGGTTAGTTTTTAGTTCAACATAGACTCAAAAGTTTGACCTTTACCCTGAGGTCAAAAATCTCAGATTTGCAGTCTAGAATGCTGAAAATTGGCTAGATAAAGGTGGAGAATTGGGGCAGAATAGGGGGAAAGCCAGGTTTAATTTAGAACCCATTCAAGGTTCTTGAGATGAACCCAAAAGAACTTCCTTGAAAGGCTAAACAATTCTACAATGGAAGTGCTTCCATTTTCTGACTATACATTTAGCCCCCACTTTAGCAAGAGTATGGACTCAACACAAACTATTGGTAAAGAAGATCATAAAGAACAAACAATCTTATTGGAATAAAAAAGGGACAAAGAAATCCTCAAGGCCCTAAGGGACTTAATTCTTTATCAAACCTAAGATCATGATAAGAGAGACATCACTAGTTAAAGAGAGAGAGAGGGTATGATTATCTCGCCCAATGAGAACTTATATCTCATTGTGAACCACACAAGTAAACAACATAAGTGGAAAGATGGAATTGAACCGCCTAGTGAATGTGGCTACTCACTAGTCAACCCATCAGGGAGATCCATTCTTAATGACACCTTCCAACCTTAAGGGATAAAAACATTGAAAAATTGGAGGGATCAAGAGATCCATGTAAATTTAAACTGGAGTGATAAAGAGATCCTAAAAAATAAAATGTAAAATGTCCATGCTTTAAGGATTAGTTTTTAATACATAAAGGGAAAAAAATTTAAGTGCTTGAAAATATTTTGAACTTGTGTGTGTGTGGAAAAAGTGAGTAGAGCATATGCCCCCATGTTAAAGTCATTTCTAACACTTTAACATGAGCAATGGCTTGAACGGAAACATAAACAACTCTATGGATTACATTTCCACTACGAGACACCCCCAAATGAAGACAAATCAAGGGAAATAAAACATAAACATGCATAAGAACACAGAAGGGATCTACCTACTATGGGGTCAGTATGATCATAAGATAACATGTACATATAAATATGATATTATTGCAAATGAATTGACATCATTCCCCAAAGAAAGCAGAACTACAATCACAATGGAGGAAAGAAACTTAAGAGTTACGAAGAGGAATCTTTTCAAACCAAAACCTGGAGACCAAAAAGAATTAGTGCTACCATGTCATAGATCTAAGAAGATTAGACAAGGAAAACTTTTACGAACAATAGCACAAGTACAACATAACATAGAAACAACATATAGAAGAATAAAGATACATATAGAGGAATTGTACATTAGGTTTGAATCTTTTATCACCTTGTACCAACAAATTAACAAGGGTCATATAAAGGAATCTAACAAACATTTAGAAAACACATTACGAGAGAAGCACAGTACAACATGCAAACACAAAAAGGGCTACCATGAAGGATAGGTCAATCACACGCATCGTCTACTCTCCCTATCTTGGTTTATATCAGTTAGGGAAGGTGGGAAACTTGGAAGAGGGACTATATCCAATACAGTAGGAATGATAGCCAGTTCCAAACAAGGATCCTCTTGAGAATCGCGTTGCTCAATACTAGGTGTAATGGTTAATTGAATTGAAAGCATGTGCGGAAATTCAATATCAAGATCAATGGTCTCATATTCATCACTAAGATCAATAGGATCATCTAAAGTATCTTCCTCATCAAGATTAATTGAAATGGGATCTAAGATGCGGATAGGATCATCACAGTCATTCATCTTAACATCATTAAGAATATTGAATTGTTTCGACACATCAGGCATAGGTTGGTCAAAATAAGGTAAAGAGTTTCAAAGAAGAGAAGCATGGGCCCTAGCATTAGATCTACACTTCTTACGAAATTCATTAGCAAATTTTTTGTGTTTTGCTTTGCTTAACACATGTTGAGAACTAGGAGGAATGACCATAGATTCCTTCACAGGTTCTATGGGGGGATTCTCAATGGGTTATAATGAAATAGTAGAAGTTTGATTATTTAAATTAGAAGTAATCACTAAAGGAGGTATGAAAGGAGTAGGCAAAAGACCACAGTTGAGATCTATCCGAGGCATGCTTAACTCAGCAATTTTGCGATGTTTGTAAGCTTGATATAAGCAAAAGAGATGATCAGGGCAAGGAGGACATAAGCTAGGTAATGAAGGCCAGAATAAATCAAGAGTAGGACAATCTCTAGGCCTAGAAGGTTGATACAAACTATGACTAATCATTTTGACTTCTCTATTATGAATGAACGTAAGACATTTATGAATAGGAGAAGAAATATCCTGCATAGGAGATATCCACGGTAAACCAAATTTGATTTGAAATTGATTAGAAGTAGGAATAACAATGAAGGTAGTATCTACAACTTTACCATAAAGTTCCACCGGTAAGTTGATAGAACCAAGTGCATGATAAAGAAAACCATTACAAGTTTGGATCCATGCATCAGATGGATCATAGCAATCATGTTGTAAGCTTTTCATAAAAAGATTTTCCTTAGTAGTGACATTTATTAAAGATGTGCGATCAACAAGAAAACCATGAGTAGGTATCTTATTAATCCTAACATAGATGTAAAGGGGACCATCAAGAGCTTTAATCATTTCAGAATCATCAAAGGTGATTAAAAGTTCACTGGGTCACTTATCCTTAGTTTGTTTTTGAGTTTTAGGTGGAATGGGAAGTTGAAGTAGAGGTGAAGGATAATGAACAATAGATTGAGATGAAATGACTCACTCCACATGATTAACAATGTGATTAAGATCATCCATCTTCAAATCATAAACAATATCCACAGAAGATGGTTGAGCTATGGTATTAGTATCATGTGTAGGTAAAGGATTCGAATAAATTTGAAGGTTTTGATTAGGATGAGAAACATATTTATTTCCACTACCATCAAAATTATCAATAGAAAAAGCCCTAGAATCAATTAAATCTTGAATTTTATGCTTTAGAGAATAACATTTTTTAGTATCATGACCATTCTAGCGATGGTATTGACAAAAAGCTTTAGAATCAAAGGATTTGGATGCTATCGTGGTAGGGAGAAGAGGTTGAATAGGAGGTAAGGTAATCATATTAGCACTTAACAACCTACTCATTATAGAATGTAAAGTTTCAGAGAGAGGAGTAAATGTACGATTCATACGAAAAGCAGTGGATGCAGAAGTGGCATTATTGGATGTAACAACAACCTGATCAGTAACCGCATTCGTTTGTTTATTAATCTTGACATAGTTGTTAGGTTTCTGAAACTTATTAGGATTAGGAGCATTTTCACTCTTATCAACATGAACAGGATCCATTGGAGTGTTGCTCTCAAATTGACTCACTTGTAATTGATAATGGTGAAGTGCTGCACAAAGTTGTTGAAAAGAGGTAAATTTAGTAAGAAAAATCTTATCTCTAATATCCTTTTGTAAATTTGAAATAAAAATGTGTTGAATATCAATATCAGGAACAAGATAAGAAATCTGAGCATACAAATGCTTAAATCTACCAATGAAATTAGTCAATTTTTCCTTAATGTTTTGTTTACAATGTATTAAATTAGTTAAGGAAACTTGTGGACCAATGTTATTTTGAAATTGTTGGATAAAGGTATTAGAAAGTTTAGGAAAAGAATCAATTGAATAAGGAGGTAAAGAACAATACCATTGCAAAGCCTTATCATGAAAATTTCTAGCAAACAATTTGGCTAAAATCCTATGGTCATGAGCATAATCACTAGAAAGGATTTGAAATGTTTTAACATGAGTGATAGGATCGCCTTTACCATTGTAATTATCAAGATGAGGCATATTGGCTTATTGAGGGATAACAACACGGATGATGTCTAAGGATAAAGGACTACCCATGTCACATGTAGGAATGATAAACTTGGATTGGGTTAAAGATGAAAGTTGTTGTAAAGATGGCATAGTTTGAGCCAAACTAATAATTGTGGAATCATTAGATGAAACAGGTGGCATAGAAATATTACGAACACTAGGAAAAGTGTAGGAAGTAGCAGGGCTAGAAGACACAATCGGTGGAACATTAGGAACCACAGTTGGAAGGGGATTAGAATAAGTAAAAGGTACACTATGATATGAAGGTTGTGAGATAGGTAGAGGTACCGAAGGAGCACTCACAGGAATAGATGCAATTGGGATATATGTAGTCATCAAAGTAGGAGTAAAAACAAGGATGCTAGGAGCAAAAGAAGGTCCTTGACTAGTGATAGGAGGTGTATATCCTAATTATTGAGCCCCTTGACCTAAAGGTTTAACATTTGAATGCACAAGATGAGTAAGACCATGCAAGAAGTTAACACCTTGATCATTAGCATGGAGGAATTTCTTAAGAGCCTCTATATCTTGGATGGAATCTTGATTATGGTTTTCTTGGATAAGCCAATTTCCTATTTTATCAAGTTTGGTTGAGAGTTTTTGCACTTGTTTAGGAGGAACTCTTAAGGCATCATCCTTATCATGAGATGAATGAGAAGACTTATGCTCCATAGAAGGATTGGAATCATGAGTTACCAAGTTATCATCTGGGATCCTAAGGAAAGGAGAGGAAGACTCAAGATCAAAGGAACCCATAAGTCTACGACTTCTTCTAACTAGGATACTATATGTAGGACTAGAAGTGGTAAATCTCATACACCAATGCAATGCAATGCAAATGAACTAACACAAGATATTGATTTATGCATTTTAAATGTAATTGAAAGAACATGCAAGATCTAGCATAAACATGTAAATCTAACACCAAAAAGAAAGAGTTGTCTATTGCGGGTTCACCAAAATGTAAAGGAAGAAAAATGATTGTTATATATGTTTGATTGATTAGGGATGTATTTCCTTAACCTTTACATTTAATTTAGTTTTGTTTTGAATGTGTATTGAAATGTGATTAATCATGTAGGGGGAAGGAAGATAAGATGTTCCTCTTTTATCCCCAAATGCACAAATGAAAGAGCCAAGTTGATTAACCCAAAAGAAGGATCAATGCACAAGTGAATCAATCATTTGGAAATGAGAGAAAGGAAGAAGATCTTAAATTATTTTTTAAAATTAAAGAGATATGATATATAACAGTAATTGAAAAGGATGAGAGGAAGTACTAACCTTAAAGAATTGTAGATCAAATAATGTTCTTTTCTAGGGTTTGTGTTATGTTTCTAAAAAATCTGAAGTATGACCTGGAAAGGAAACATAGAGATGAACAAAACCCAACAATTTTTTTCTGATCTAACACTGTATTATGAAAAATGTCAACATTGACCCACTAATCTTACCGTTGACCCAATAATCTTGACCCCGAATTGCACAGGTCCGACAGGAAATCTGTTCGCAGATCCTGATAGTTCACTGAAAAGGGTATCCAAATCCGAGTTCAAATCTTCAATCCTGAACCTGTACCTGCAAGAAAAAGAGATTTTTTTTGGGGGGATGGGTTTTCCTTGGTCAAACCCCGATTTTGGAATTAACCTCAAATATATAATTGAAATTGCAGAAATAAACAAAGGAAATGCATAAATTCACCTTGCTTGTAAAAGTCCTTGTGGAGGATTCAAATCCTTGAATCCATAAGTAGGTATACACCAATGAATCTAGAATTTAGAATGTAGGATGTCTTCAATCAATTTCTTGTTCTCCAACACCAAATCTTGAATGGGTTCTTGATTATGAAGAGGCTTGGAAGAAAGTTGATGGAGAGATCATCAAAAAGGGCACTATGTAGCTTGAATCCTTCAATGGCCTCCCATGGATCTCTTTGATGAATGGATGTTTGATGATGGATGAATCCTTGATTCAAATATTGATTGATTTCTTTCTTTAATCTTCACTTGATGATACTTAGGCTTCAATAGGGGACTTAGTTTCTCAATATTGCTTAGTGATAGTTGATTATGCTTAGAGAAAATGAGAGGAGAAAACTTCCTTTTATATGAAATTAGGGCACAATCTTCTAAGGAGGCCGACATAGGAGAATTAAATTCCCATTAAAGCCTTTACCCCTAGGAGAGGACCTATGTTAAATATAATTTAGGAATCATCAGTTTGGAACGTGAAACAACCAACCCGGAAGCGGGAATTAACCTTTTCAAAGACCAACATCCGGAAACTGTGGGACCCTAAAATATGGACCCTGGCTCAAGGTCGAGGCCTACCTTAACCTAGATCAGGGGTGAGGTAGACCTTGACCTAGGTTAGGGTCAAGGTTGACATAGACCCAAAAGTTCAACCCTGACCCTGAGGTCAAAGATCTTAGATTTGCAGTCCAGAATGCTAGAAATTGGCTAGAGAAAGGTGGAGAATTGGGGCAAAACAGGGGGAAAGCTAGGTCTAAATCAGGAACCCATTCAAGGCGCTTAACATGACCCCAAAAAAGTTTACTTAGAAGGATAAACTAGTCTACAATGGAATTTTTTCCAATTTATGACTATACAATATTAAATATAATTTAGGATTTTCCGCTTTGGAACCCAAAATAGCTAACCCAGAAGCGGGAAAATGAATTTTTGATGACCCCCGGAAGCCAAAAAGCTTCCAGATTTGGAAGGGGTACCCAGGTCAAGGTCAAAGTTGACCCTAACCTAGGTCAAGGTCAATTTTGACTCTGACCTAGGTCAAGGTCGAGGTAGACCTTGACCCAGGGGGTCAAAACGCTTGGAAAAAGTGTCAGGTGGGATAGAAGGTGCCTGGAGAGGCCCAATCAGGGTCCTAAACATGCACATAAATAGGAGATGATGTAGAAAGGAGGGGAATAGATGATGGTGTTCAAAAACATCCCCTAAGGAGGGCTAAACATTCTTAACATGGAAGTGCTTCCATTTTAAGATGATACACCATTTATCTGGTTAGTGAGAATTATTATTTGCCATAGTTGTAGCAAGATGTTTAGAAATTTGTACAAGGTTGCAAAGTATGTCAGATGGAAAAAGGAGTGAAGTAGAATACATGGTTTAATAAGCCATTACCTATACCAGAGAAGCCATGGGAGGATATTAGTATGGAATTTTTACTTTGCCTACCAAGAACTCACAGAGGGCATGATTCTATCTTTGTAGTGGTGGATAGGTTTTCAAAAATGACACATTTCATTCCTTGTAAGAAGACTAATGTTGTTGTTCATGTAGAATTGTTTTTCAGGGAGGTTGTAAGACTACATGGCTTACCAAAGAACATAGTTTCAGATTGAGACACCAAGTTTGTTGGTTACTTTTGGAGAACCTTGTGGAAATAGTTGAAGACAGGTTTGAAGTTTAGTTCAGCACACCGTTCACAAAGTGACGGACAAACATAAGTTGTGAATAGGAGTTTGGGAAACTTGTTGATTTTCTTAGTTGGAGATAAACCAAAGGGATGGGATTTTGTTTTACCACGGTCAAAATTTGCATATAATAATTATGTCAATAGGAGAACTCGTAATCACCATTCTAGATAGTATATGGAAGTAGTCCCAGAAATGCATCAGAATTAAGAAAGTTGGAAAAAGGTGAGACAAGTAGCACTAAAGATGAAGACTTTGCAGAACACTTGAAGAATTTGGACAAGGAGGTGAGGCAGCATATTAATAAAATGAATACATAGTACAAGGATAAGGCTGATAGAAATAAAGACATAAGGAATTTCAGGTGGGAGATGGAGTCATGGTTCATTTGCAAAAGGAGATATTTCCAGTAGGAATATATAATAAGTTGCAGATGAAGAAGTTTGGACCATGCAAAATACGGAAGAAGCATGATTCAGGAAATGCTTATGAAGTAGAGTTTCCTAGTGAACTCAATATTTCACCAGTATTTAACATTTCAGATTTGACAGAATATCATAAGGGAGGTGCTAAGGATCAGATCATAGAAGCACAATGGAATATTCTTGAAAATACTTTAGCTACATAGGATATTGAAGACATTTTGGATAGTCATGTTGGTAGAAGCACAAGGAACATGACATATGAAGAATATTTGGTCAAATGGAAAGGATGGCCTATAGAAGATTCATCATGGCTATCAAGGGAGGAGGTTAACTATCTCAGTTTTCCATTTCCCGCCTAAGACATGACAAGGTCACTTCTTGAATCACCCTAGGTGTCTGATGCAGGAGCATCTTGGGTGTAAGAGCAATCTTGCATCACCCAAAAATATTTTCTAGTTTCTTTTCAATAAGGGCTATTTTGTGTAGAGTTACTATTTCTAGAAAGTTACTAGTTTTAGCAAGTTTTCTGTTTGAGCTCAGAATGTTCTATTTCTTCCCTGGTGGTTCACTTTGATTGTATCAGTATGCCAGTAAATTTTTATTGCAAGATCAAATCTAGTTTTGTAGATATTGGATATTTTTGATATTGGCAACAAGGTACATAAACTTTGAACTCGGTTTTCAAGGCTTTAGAGGCTCTGAATGGGGTCAAACCTTAGTTTATTAGGAAAGCACTAGAAAGGTATGGTAGAGAACTTTGTGGCATTTTAGAAATGGGGTTACGGTGCCCCACTGGGTCAATGATTGATGAGTTATGGTCTACAAAAGTTGTGCTACCTGAACTTGAAAATGTTAAAGTTTCTTCAAAATTTATTTTTGGGTTCCGAAGATGTTTGGGAATACTCTAATATAACAAAAATGAATAATAATATCTTAGGTTTGGTCAGCCTAAAACTTTAGGGTTTTATTTCTAGAGACTTCTTGACCGGTTAAAATTGGCTATATATTGAAGGCCCATAGGGTTGTCTAGGGCAGTTCTAGGTTATGCAACTGGCGGCTCTGGCTTGCAGATTATTGTAATAAAATTCCCATGTGGCTGTGCATGTTGCATTTTCGAAGGTGCATGTTATATTTTAGAATATTGTAATTTGATTTCATGGTGGATAGTAGAAAGCTCATTCCTGTCTTTGCAAATCTTGTTATTCTCAATTTTGATTTGTGTTTGTGTTAATAAGTGGAGCACCCTTCATCAAATTGTTGGAAAGTAATCAATTTTTTGTAAATGTGATTTAATTTTTTGTTTTCATTTATGGAAACACATCTGGCTTTAAGATCAATTCTAGTAAAGATAATTTTTGATGGTTCAGAAATTGACTAAGTTTAGAAGTAGAGATACAAAAGTATTTTGGATGTCAAAGATCGAGATCGATGATTTAGGGAAAGTGATCTTAGAGGAACACAATATGGGGTATGTATGACCTCCACCTAAGATCTATTTGGTTTACATTGAGTCTATGGTGAGTTAGAAAGAATTGAAGACAGATAGACTGTAGTAGAACAATGAAACATAGCAGTTTGACAGTAGCAAAGATTGAGGGAGTATGAATTGGACTCCAAAAAATTAAAGTTGTATTTTGGTTGTTGATAACCTCCACATTGAATATGCAAGAGTGCCAAATATGCATTTTGTATTTACTATATTAAATGTATTTTGTATTGAAGGTCAACTTTGTAATAGTTGTAATATTCATATTGAGAGCCGACTTTGTAAAGTTGTGAGATATATATGTAAGATCTTTTTGATAACGATATATGTTGGTAACAGTGGTCACTTGGACAGTTGGATGAGTTGTTGAGTGAATAGAAAATTAGAGAATGAAAAAGATCATTGAAGAATAATAAAGGAACTATCTAAGCACCAGTGTTGCTTATTTTTGTTCATGACTGAGAACACTTTGTAACCTGAATTATATTGTAAGAGTTGTAAGCTTAGTTGGCCCCTAACAGGGTGTTGTGAAATTTTAATACGGGTGTAATTCATTTAACAAGGAAATGTGCTATGTAATATTCAGATCCTAACAAGGCTAGGTCTCCTTACAGGGACATTATACTTTAGTACATGCTTTTGGGTACCATCCCCACCAGGGTTTTCCCTTGTCCATGGCTTCCTCAAAAAAAAAATATGGTGTTATGAGTACTATGTTATTTTCTTATGTTCTTTTCTTTACTGCAATTTTACAGTTAATAGTTAAATGGTTGAAGAATCTAATTAAGTGATATAATATTGATTCACTCCCCTCTCTCAGTATTATCCAATCCTAACAATTGGTATCAGAGATTTTGGCCCTTGGAGAGAAAGTCTAACAGGTTGAGGGAGATCAAAATGGATTTGGACAATTTGCAAGAAAACTTTGATGATGCATTTGAAGACCTTGAAAAAGAAAAATCAGAGAATGGAGAGTTGAGATTCAACATGTGAAGAGATGAGAAATTCATAAAGAAACTCAAAGACAAACTTGAGCTTTCTAGACATCAAAGAAAAGATCTTGTGGTTTAGATAAAAGAGGATTCAGATGAAGATAGTTTAGATCAGGTGAAGCAACTAAAAGAAGAGAATGAAACTCTAAAATGTGAAAATGAGACTATCCCTAAAGAAATATAGGTACAGAAGGATGCTAAGAAGAAAGTTGAAGAATTTTTAAACTGTGCATTAGATCAAATGTAGAATGAGGTTGACAACTACAAGAACAAGTATCTGGAAATGGAAAATACAATCAGATTTTAAATGGTGAACTTGTTGAAGCAAAGAAACACATTGAGAAATTTCACACCAGCAGTGATTTGATTGATGAACAGAGAGACAAACAAAAACCTAAAGGTGATATGAGTGGTATTGGCTTCAATGAAGCTGAATACTCAAAGAATCGGGAAGAGAAATCAAATGAGAAGATTGATGCTGAGAAACCTTCTATTGTAGAACCTAAAGAGAAGATCAGACCCTTTAGAGGTAGATGCTTTGGCTGCAACAGATTTGGACACATCAAGAGAAATTGCAGAGGTAATGCCCCTTTTAGAACTTTTTCTGGCTATTGTTTTAACTACAATGGATATGGGCACAAGAAAGTAGAATGTAGAAAACCTAATCAATTAGGATACATAAAAGACAATGGAAGAGAATATACAATGAAACCTACATGCTATAAATGAAATAACATTGGACACATTACAAAGTACTATAAGCTACAAGTTAATCAGGAAAGAAGCCTTCCTATATGTTACAAATGCAATAATCTAGGACATATAGAAAAAAATTTCAGGTATAATAGAT
The DNA here is from genome assembly GCA_018584345.1 of Thuja plicata. Taxonomy (NCBI): domain Eukaryota; kingdom Viridiplantae; phylum Streptophyta; class Pinopsida; order Cupressales; family Cupressaceae; genus Thuja; species Thuja plicata. The sequence continues at coordinate 668,037 of MU225988.1, forward strand.
CAGACAACAGAAGAGTACCACCTCCTATGAATTCACAGAAGAATGGAAATGGTATTGGTAAGAGTGTTGCAGATTTGAAGAGTGATTTTGAAAGTTGTTTCAAGAAGGTAGAAGATAGCAATAGTAGAAGATATGGAAGATCAAAGAAACAAGTTAGACATCAGTTCAAGGAGACTCAATAGAGGATACTGTATCTTTGCCCGATGGTAGAAAAATAGAATCAACCTAATTGGTTGATCATGACCTTAGGGGGAGAATTGGATACAGACATCAGAATATATCCTACCCTGAAATTCATGGATTGAGCTTGAGAAAGCTTGGGTATAAGCTTGGATGACATCATGAAATATACATCTAAGAGTGCAACATCAACTGAGGCATATATTTTGTTCGCGAGATTTAACAGCCGACTGGACAGTTTTAAGTAAAAGTGAAATTCATAACTTAAACTTGTATAAAGCACCATTTGATGACCTATCTCTTTCTCATTCGATGAAGAGCGGGCTAAGGAGATCAAAGAGTAGAGAAATTTAGACTATTCTACATTGGTCGTGCATGATCGATTGAAGGATAAACTCAGAATTCAAGGGAAGAAAGGTATTTACATCATCTAGCCATGGATGCACCTATTATTTTTGATGTTAGTGATCAACCTAGGTATAAATTTAATAAACATCTGTTCAAGTCATGTGAAGAGGATCTAGAGGGAGCATTTTCCTAAACCCCATATGGCATATTACACATAGAAGATATTAGGACTTACATACATTGTAAGTATGATATACTAGGAATTAATGATATATCAACTGAGGTGGAGTATATGACTTATATTGGAATCATGAGAGAAGAATACAAAGACATTGATTATCTGAGCATAATGAAAAATTTGGATTTATGCAAATTCGATGAAGATGAATGGGTCAAAATACTATTAAGTAGGGTTCATGATCAGTTTATCGGGATTGGTGATCAACCTGTGAAGATTTGTAGTGACCTAATCCATGAAATCACTGGATTGGACAACATCGGAGTCATCCCTATTGCAGAGAAACATGTAAAGAAAGAAGTTGAAACCCTAACTCATTCCAAATGGGACAGATGGGCAATGACTGTAAACAACATCTTTCAGCGAGATGTAAGATTGATTTCTATGATACTTGGGTAAAAGTTCTACTACAGTAGCATACCTAACTCAGTATTTGTTGGGGTAATCATAATGGCATGGAGAATGGTGAAGGAAAATGTAAAATATAATCTATGCAAAGTTCTGGCACAACAATTCCTTGAGAATGTGAAGCTAGTGAAGAATTACAGAACTAAGACCTTCAGATTTGGTTCATTGCTGATGCATATGTTTATTCATATTGACCGCAAATTTCCTGGCTTACATCCTAGTGGTTGGAAATCTGGGACACCTACTGGCATATTAATTTCATAGAGCTACAAGAGACAAAATACTACTTGGGTTGATAGAGAATTGTTTTCTATGATCAAGATCCTACAGAGACAGATGAAAACTAGATACATGATACATGAAGACATTGCTGAAAAGTACAAAGATACAATCTATTTAATGGTTGAAACTGATTGTGTATGCTTTGAAACAGTCATACCCAGAAAGAAATGGTGTTATCCCATGGGTTATGAAGTAAGTTCTGAGGTACTTACCATGAAAGTAGAATATGTCCTTGCATCAGAAATTGATACAATAGAGGAAAGATGGGGAACATATGAGGAAAATTCAGCGAAAGTAAGAGAAGAATAGACTAGAGGTCTGAGGAAGAGAAAGATTGAGAATCTTTTACATGAATGCGGAGTAAAAGCTAGGTTGATAGAAGAGGAACTAAAAGAAGTCAAAAGAAGGTGACAGAAAGATCACTTGGACCAGAAAGTGGAAGTACTGTAGCCCCTCCCACTCATGAGGTAGTTATGGTAGACAGTCCACCTCATCCTCAACAACAAACAACACAAGAAGAAAACATTACTTCTAGAGTCACTAGATCAAACATGCAAACATCACCTAAAGAGCAGAGCATAGTAGGAGAAGAGGAGGAAGCTAAAAAAAACATATGGAAACCTAACCTGAAGGTGATAGAGAAGAGAGCATTAGAACAAGGCAAATTGGTCACAATTGATGAATACTATAAGAGGTATGAAGAAGTAGACAAACTTAAGATTGAGGACATTGTGATTGAACACTTACTTACTTTTAAGAAGACACTTTTAGAAATTGAAGGAAGCATACCTATAGACTTATATGGGAGGTTGGAGATAAGAAAACATGTAGCACAGATTGAAGATGATAGAATCGGGAACCAAGAAATTGATAACATGTTGTCTGTGATATAAGTACAAGAAAGGGATATAATATACAAGGAATTAAAACCTCTATTAAGGATCTAGATGAGATTATTGAAAATAGTGGTGAGGAATTATGATGAAGTAACTGAGGAAACTTAGAATGCGCTAGAGAAGATACTGATGAGTACTACTTCTAACAATCCCTCACCTACTAAGACCACTTCACCCACACAATTGGGAATGGGTTAAAGATCAAAAGCAACAGAGACAACTGTGGAGAAGAGAGAAGTAGATCCACCATCAGATTTACATGTTTCTAGTGAGAAATAACTCTTGACACCTTTCAAGATGAAAAGGACCCCTTTTCATGGAATATGGACACTTCTATAGCGGATGAGGCTAAACAGAAGAAGAAAGAAGATCAAAAGAAGGAAGAAGAGAAGAAGAAGGAAGAAGAGCATAAGACAGATCAGAAAGAGGATGAAAAGAAAGAGGTAAACACATCATCCATTTCATTGTTGGCAAGTAGTGATGTAAATGTTGAAAGCATGGATGAAGTTAAATTAGTAAAATTGGTATTTACTTCTTTGAAAAAAGGCATGGAAAGATCATAACATAAAGGAGACAAGAAAGAAAAAATAATTACAAGAGCAATTGATACTATAAAAAAATTGCTTCCAATACCTATTTTTCTCTAGAACAAAGATGACATTGAAAATCTGAGAATTACACTTGATGAATTTGATGGGCACTATGAGAACTTATTGAAGATAGTAGAGGAGAAGGCAGAAAAGACATACTCAGAGAAGATGTTAACAACAATTTGCAAATATATCACATGGGACTTAGGCATTGTGAAAAATTGCTTGACAAATGCAAGGATCTGCATTGGACATAGGAGAAAATTGTTTAGTTATTGCATGAATCTGATAAGGCATGTTCAGAATGTAGAAGACATTGTTGCCAAAGAGGGGGAAACTCTGAACAGTATGATGAATGGTTGTGAAACATCTTCAAAATCCACAACAGAGTTAGACAAAGAAGTCACAAGGATCTTGGCTAAACTCAGTGTATTAGATAATGAGAAAGGGAGAGTATTGACAAGATTCAATTTGTTGAAGAGCTTTATCACTCCTAAGTTATCAATACTTGAGGTTCATCTCTCAGACTTGGAGAAAGTAACAGATTCACTGGATAAATCTATGCCCACAGACTTGAAAGAAGCTGAGACCACATCATTTGCACTAAATGACTTAATTCACATTAGCCAAATTTTGTTCAAAACATGGATTGCAGAAGTGAAGATATAGGAAGATTCCTTTCAGGATATTCTTAA
>MU225988.1:671877-686848 GCA_018584345.1 Thuja plicata
TATATATATATATATATATATAGGAGAAGAAAAGAAAAGAGAAAAGAAAAACAAAGGAATATTATAGAGGAGACTGATTTGTTGGTACACTTATTCATTTTTTTTGTTAAGTGTTGCCATCAATGCCAAAGGGAAGGATTGTTGGAAAGTAATCAATTTTGTGTAAATGTGATTTAATTTTTGGTTGTCATTTATGGCAACACATCTGGGTTTTAGATCGATTCCAGTAAAGATAAGTTTTGATGATTCAAAAATGACTAAGTGTAGAAGCAGAGATACATAAGTGTTTTGGATGTCAAAGATTGAGATCGATGATTTAGGGCAAGCGAGCTTAGAGGAAGATAGTATGGGGTATGTATGACCTCCACCTAAGATCAATTTGGTTTTTTTTGAGTCTACAGTGAGTTAGAAATAATTGAAGACAAACATACTGCACCAGAACAACGAAACACAACAGTTTGACAGTAGCAAAGATTGAGGTAGTATGACTTGGACTCTAGAAAATCAAAGTTGTATTTTGGTTTTTGATAACCTCCACATTAACTATGCAAGAGCACCAACTATACATTTGGTATTTACTATATTAAATGTATTTTGTATTAAAGGTCAACTTTGTAATATTTTTAATATTCATATTGAGAGCCGACTTTGTAAAGTTGTGAGATATATATGTAAGATCTTTTTGATAAAGATATATATTGGTAACAGTGGTTAGTTAGATAGTTGGATGAGTTTTTGAGTGAATAGCAGAGCAGAGAATGATAGAGATCATTGAAGAAAAATAAAGGAACTATCTAAGCACCAGTGTTGCTTGTTTTTGTTCATGACTAAGAACACTTTGTAACCTAAATTATATTGTAAGAGTTGTACGCTCAGTTGGCCCATAACAGGGCATTGTGAACCTTTAAAAAGGTTGTAATTCCTTAAACAAGGAAATGTGCTATGTAATATTTAGCTCCTAACAAGGCTAGGTCTCCTTACAGGGACATTATAGTTTAGTACATGCTTGTGGGTACCATCCCCACTAGGGTTTTCCCTTGCCCAGGGTTTCCTTGAAAACAAAATATGGCGTTATGAGTATTGTGTTATTTTCTTATGTTCTTTTCTTTACTACAAGTTTATGGTTAATATTTAAATGGTTGAAGAATTTAATTAAGCGCTATAATATTGATTCATGCCCCCTCTTAGTATTATCCAATCCTAACACAAATAACATCATATTTTTTCCTTAGAGACACAACATGTACAAGGGTGCAACTAGAATTGATAGCCTTAGCACTATCAAAGGATGTAGAGACAAGAGGCCTAATCCCAATAACATCCAGAGAAGTAACTGGAGAGACAAGAGACCCAACCTCCCCGGTCACTCCACAAGTAAGTAGATCAGCCTAAGGAGAGACCACATTAGTAACTAGAGGCACATTAGCCTCAAAAAGAACACCATCAGTAATTGGAACTGCCTAAGAAGAAAAGGCAAGGCCTTGAGAATATTTGCGCAACCACCTGGGAGAAACTCCTTTTCTTATCATTTTTTCTAAACCGTATAATGTTGAACTGAAGCACCTTTCCACCATGACACAATTTTTTTTTTTCTCTAATCCACATTGAGTTGCCACATGACCAATTTTAAAATATTTTCTATACCTAAAGGGAATCCCTTCATAGTACAAAGTTTGGATCCATCTACCCTTAGAAGATTCAATTGAAATCTCCACAGGTAGGCCCTTAGAAAAATCCAACTGAATTGAAATACAAGAAAAAGTGGAATGAAGAATATTAGAAAACTCCCCATCCACCATCAGAAAGTCCCTAAGAGCATTTCCAACTTCCTCTAAAAGAGATTCAACCCATAGATGAAGGGGAAGATAGGGAAGCTAAACCCAAATAGGAATCTTGTTGAATGATTTAGAAGAAGGGTTGAAATTAGAGAGCCAAGGTTTAACCACTAGAATAAATTTGTTTTCCCAATTTAAAAAATGATCACACAATATTTTATTCATGTCCTGAGAAATCTCAAATTTAGCTAAAAAACCCTTTTCCATAGGGTAAATGTGAACTATACCAGTTGGTAGGAGCTCCCAATGTTGATATAACCAAACATGCAGGTCCGGGAGGCTTCACCAAAAACCCCTGAACCGATAGATCACACTATGGGAAGAAAAAGTAGAGACATTGTGATATCTTTCCTCCTTTGTATCTGCATAAATCTGTCTTCCCAAATAAAAAATAGAGACATTTTATTTAAGTTAATTAAATTTATTATTAAGTATTATTATAATAACACTTTGATACAATATGATATATAATTATGAAAAGTTTTGCATTATATTAAAATTATATAATTATTTATTTGTTATATTATATTATTATTTGTTAAAATAATGAATGGTTAATTTAATATAATATTAAAATTTAAGTGGCAAATAAATTTATAAGAGAAATTGATAATAGTTTTAGAGATCAGTATAAATAGAGAAGTGAGATAGAGTTGATAGAAAATGAGAGAGAAGATTAAAGAGAGCAAATTTGGCAAGTTGATTTTTAGTGGGAGCAATCCTCCCAAAAAAGTGTGACATTCTTGATTGTCCTTTTGATGGTATAGAGGAGAGGAGTCATAATGTATTGACCCTAACTTCATAGGTGCATGTAACATGCCACATGAACCCAATTCTTTTTTTAAATTCTCTCATTAGATCAATGAGTGGACTAAAAATTAACAAATACATCTTTACAATACATACAATCATTAATATAGTAATACTTTCGGAACAAACACTTGACAACAATATTCAATTTATAATTTTTGTTGAGAATAACATTCACATAAAAATTTATGGACATTTTCATTAGAATATGCAGCCTAATAAATTAATTTAGAAAAAATATGCACTTCAAATGTCCACAATGCCCCTACGAAGTACATACAAACAATAGAATATAAACCTATATCCTTGAGAAACAATATTAGTCGATATATATGTAGTTGAAAAATGTATTAGATCACAACCCATGTTATAGTAATTGCAATCACTTAACACAATTTTATAAAGGACTAAATATTGTCAGGTGTAGGGTGTTTAGTGATTAGTATTGATTGAACCCACACTATAGTATAGTTTTATCATTGTTGTAGTATTACCTAACAAACATGCTATAGTTACATTTCTAGATCATAATTTGAAGTTGAAGAGCTCAATATGATTGATATAACTTTGAAACATTTTCTTAATATAATTCTCATTTCTTTGTGCTTATTAAACTTGCTTGAAATGAAATATTATATAATGAATGAGACATAATTCATAACAAAAAGACAAATGCCAAGAACAAAAATTAACATTTACATAATAGATAAAAACATTACTTTTGAACAAATGCCATTAACGAATTTTAGTATTTACATGGTAGCTAAAAGATTACGAAAAATAAAATTAGATAATTAAGCCGATAGTTAAGTCGGTAGGCTTATTATGGAGGAGACATCCGCCAGATTGTTCTGATAACCCGGCCATGTCTTACGCTGGGAAACAACAAGACGGTCGGAACTTCGCTGCTTGCGTGGCACCAATCAAGAAGCGTTAGGGAGAAATTATGAAAACAATCGACAATCTTCTCTACGGAGTCAGTGAAAGGTGTATACTGCTAGGCACACCTGGTTTGTGGGGAAATTCATTCATAGCGGTTCCCTCAATCCAATCAGCGCCACAACAAGGAAGTTTGATGAAAAATGAAGGAATGCAGAAGCATCGTTCTCTTTTAGTTTGCCTGAGAAGAAGAGTGAAAAGGAAATAAATGAGCAGAAAGATACTGAGAGTCTCGGTTTATGTGGAAATGAGAATGAAGAGGACAGAAATGAGCACCAACAACAGCATTCATTTTGGCTTTGCATCTTCATGGAAAGATCTACCTTGTACGACTTTTTCTCCATATTCAGCTTTCGCTGGAAATACTATGAGAATGTTAAGAAATATTCTTATTTAGCAAAACCGGGTGGGAGAATGATATTAAGGTGCTAAAGTAAACTAGAATCACCAAATGACATACAATATATTGTTAACAACATGAATAAGCACACATCAGATCCTAATGATCAAAATATATGCATGGATATAGTTAAAGATAAGGCTCGTTGCAGCCTTAAATAGTATGATGATTGGTCTATTGAGGTAGTTTTGAGTAGAGATATTTATGTCTTTGATCACAATCTTAGAATATGAGAAGAGAAAAAGCACTTGTCTATGTTTGATCAACAATGCACACATCCTTTTCCACTAACTTTTCCCTAGGGTTTATAAATTAAGTTAGCTTGAAAATATCGAAGTGTGTGATTTGGTAAAATTTTAAATCAAAAGGAGAGATCTAATTTGCATATCACAGTTTAATGGCAATGGAGTAATTTGGGTTTCCATCCCTCTCACGGTTCAATAGTTGTTGGAGGAGCTCTTGTTCTATCTAAATTGTTATGGTTAATTGTTATAAATAAAGTTTGGGCTTTATTTAAGGGACTATCGAATACCTAGGCAGATTTTGCAATTCTTTGTTTTATTTTGGATTTGGTGAATAATAAATTATAATAATTTTGATCTTTTGGAGTTAATTTAAATTTAATATTATTTATTGTTTCTCTTTTAGTAAAAATAGAAAAAAAATTAGGGAAAAAAGATAGTAACAGAAAAATAGATCTTTTTTTTTATAAATTTATTATATATGTTTAATAGTGTAATTAATATAACAATCAGGAAGATTTAATATTATTCATAGTTAGAAATATTCATTTATTTCTTATAAAATTCTAATCAATTCAAATCATCTTCTTATAATTGGCATTTACAATTATCACTTTAAATACTTAGATTCTTTTAAATTCATTATGCTCATTAAAAATAGTTAGTTTGTGTAAAATATAATCATTTTGGTAGTTCATTTTGAAGACAAAAGAATTAAAAATAATAATTAAAATCCATCGTATTTATTTTCCAACATTTTTAAAGTAATTTTTAATATTTTATTTTATAAATAATAGAAAAAAAATTATAATTCTCAATGCTTTTGATTGGTGGTAAAAATGGGATTTATGGGTACCCGAAACCTCTTATAACCATTACAAAAAGATAGAATAAAAAGGAATAAATAGAGATAGGACTGAGACCCAACCCACAACACCCAAAACCAAATAGAAAACCAGAGAAAAAGCCAGAAACCGGCTAGGCCCTCCGGCAACCAAAATCCAAAATACGAAGTAGCAAAAAAATTGGAGAACTACAGGAACTAGGCAAACTCTAGGAGAGTGCCTTCCACTTCCTTCTTAGCCTTGGGGACATTCTTGATGGCAGCATTGAAATCTTAAAGCTCTGAAATCTTGTCTTGGATTTTCTTCTTCTTGGTCGAACGTGTGCGCTTTCCCAGACCCGCATCTTCCATGTCATCTTTTTCATCATCAATCTTCACATTTGGGAATCCAGAATCCAACTTTGATTTAATGGAATTAAAACACTCCATAGTTGAACCCATGAAGATATTGTTATCCTTAAAGTGTTTCTTCAAAGTGTTCTCCAGAATGTCAAATCTGTCATGCAGAGTCTTCAAAATTTTTCCATCCTCCTTGTTCTATTTACCATCAACCCCTACCGACACAGAATCTTGATTACCTTGGGTAAGATCAACACGAGTAGATAGAGCTCTAAAGCTAAGATGGAGGCTTTTGATTTCGTTAAATTCCCAATTTCATTAGATGAAATGAGTACATTGACATTGCCTTTGCAGTTTGAAAAACTCCAAAAGAGGGCTCAATTTTGTTGTCCATGTCATCTTGAAGGAGTTGGACATTTTGCTCCTGCATATCCACCAATCTAGAGAAAGGAATGTTCCTTGAAGTAGCAGGGATGTTTCCCTTCTCAGTAGGGTTGTGACTTGCGGTTTCCTCCTCTTTCCTCTTCGACTGCACTTCCATAACCCCCTCAAGCTTCGGAGAGATGGGTATATCATTCTCTTCAAAACTCCCATAATTGACCAAAATAATACCTTTTTGGCCACCCACTACCTCCTGGGTGACCTCTGAATATTTACCTTTCTCCTTAGCAATATAGGCTCCCAGAGTTTTGTCCTCATCATCACCAAAAACACTCACCAATACAGACAGTGACTTCTTACTCTCGTCATTAGACTGGGAGTGGGGAAAATAATCTATTTCTTCATAATTGTTAGCACTCTCACCATCCTAGTTCGTGGCCATACCTTTATTTTTTTTTCAAATTTTGAACTTTTAAACAATCAGCTCTATCGTTTCCTCTCCCACCCTAATCCTTTTTCCTGTTTTAGCAGAGCGAGATTCTCTTGGTGATATAATAAGAGGAATGGAGGAAGCAACTTTCTTAACATGCTCTACAATAAGGAGAATCAATCACTCATGCAGAATGGGCTTACTTTCCTTATGCCTATGGTCAGTAATACTATGAAGGAGGGATTGCAATAAGTAGAAGGGGAAATAAATTCTCACCTTATGTTGGAAATGACATAACAACATGAAATGGTAAGAATGGGCCCTTTTATACCTCCCATCTAGAGAAACATGCTCCAAAACTATCGTAAGCACCTTTGCCAAGAATTCTTTGATGGATTTGACATCATAACACCCTCCAGAGTCTTTCACCTGACTATCTGCTTCCACTTTGTCCTTTGGGAAATGCTTAATGGCCTTCTAGGATATCTTCTTGTCCTTGTGGAATTTCATGCCCTTGGTATTTAAACCCGTATCCTCACCACAGAACTATCCTTCCATATTTCAATGAAAGCTTTCATGACATCATCTTTGGAGCCATAAAGGCACTCCATGTAGTTTGTGAGGCCACCATTATTGAGCTTATCCCAAACCTCTATTTGTTTCTTCCATTTCTTACAGTTCTTTGGCTCCTTTCGGTTTAGCCAGCTCCCCATGATACCTTTCAAGAAGAGGTTGTCACTAGCAATGGCAGAAGAAAAACAAAGATAGTGCAGAAAATGAAAATTCAAATTTTTTAAATAGCCATTAAAAGCGTGTCTGCACTTCACATTCTTGGGAAAGACAAGCCTTTTTGTAACACTATTAACAAATATTAATGACATGCATAAATTCATGAGAGCTTTTTGATATTTTCCAAATCTACTTGTTTGCTATGAGTGAGATCATATGCCAACTTGGCCCTCACCTCAATGGTCAAATTACTAACTCCATGCTAGGTCATGATACCCTCGGCCTTAACTGCAATGTTATCCAGCATATCCACAGTACAGTTTGCTTCCCTGAAGTTATGCGACATGATGACATTGGTAAAAGAGTTAATAATTCAACAAGCCTCATCAATTATAGCCTTGGTTGGTCATGATGGCTTGGTAATCCCTTTAATGCAATTTAAGATATTCATCGAATCACCTTTGATCCATACATTCAAGGACATACTTTCATTAATTAATTTTATAGTTTGCAGAAGAGCCATCACCTCCACCATGAGGTTGGTCTGGAGCCTAATGGGGAATGTCATGACTGCAAGACATTTTCCATCATCATCGTGAATTAGACCACCACATCCAGCAAGGTCCAGATTCCCCTTCATCGCTCTATCAAAATTGGCTTTAATCCAGCCAATAGGAGGGGAAAGCCAAATGGAATTCTCCCATTTGGATGGAACTTTGGAAATTGATCCAGTAGAAACTCCAGCATTGAAATCTAGCATAACACCATTGAACACATTACAGTTCTCTTTGATGCTTCTTTTAATCTTTTCAACAATCACAACCGGAGGAAAAGCATTATCACAAAAGACTCTGTCATTTCATTCACGCCATAGTTTCCAGATGACATGAGGAGTGATAATGTTCCACATCAACCTATCAACAGGAGAAACTGCATTTCTCCACTGCTTTAAATTTTTTTCTCAATTCTTTGAAAACACCCAGTGAATATTCTAGCATTGCAAGGTATGGCACCAAACATCTCTGGAATAAAAATAGTCAATGGCCAAATGGAAAACTGATTCCTTCGCATTTTTGCAAATAAAACATCTATTCAACAGAATCATTCCTCTTTTTTGGAGATTATCTATGGTAAGAATCTTGTTCTGCAAAACCATCCAAAAGAATATGTTAATTTTAGGAGTGAGTCATTTATTCCATACCTGAGTCCAGAAGGGAAGAGGATCTGGGGGCTTTAACAAGATCTCAGAGGCCGAAACAACATAATAGAGACCCGAAGGAAGCTTTCCCCATATTAAATTATCCTCCTTAAAAGATTCCACTTTCCAGACATTCAAATCCATCATCAGTGGTTTTAGTGAGAATTCCACCTCAGAAAGGTCGACCCAGGTCTGGTTTTCCTAGTAATCTTTGGCCCTCACACCAAATCTCTATTTACATATATCAATAAAAGGCTAAATAGAAGGAATGGAATTTAGAGGAAAATATTTGACCTAACAATCATCCCAAAACATAATTTTCCTGCCATTACCCAAAACCCACTTTGCACCCCTGAAAGTTGTCTCCTTAGCTTGCTGGATATTGTTCCAAATGAAAGAACCTTGCACCTTCACATTAGACTCCATAAAGTCTGACATGTGAGGGAATGAAAAGAGATATTTTTTTTAATAATGTCATTCCATTATTTATTATCACCATAGATATGACATATCTTCGTTTCCAGAAGGGCCTGGTTAAAAACCTTTAGAGGCCGAATCCCCAAACCTCCCCACTTCTTCAGAGTACAAACTATGTCCCAAGCCATAAGAGCCAGTCTCTTTCTGTCTTCCACTCCATACCGAAGAAATTTTCTCTGAATAAGTTCAATCACATCTACAATTTTTCCAGGGATTCTAAACAGACTCATGGCATATATGGGGAGGCTCTACAAAGAGGCTTTCAGAAGTTGGAGTTTTCCAGCTTGGCTTAGGAGAGCACCCTTCCAACCAGCTAACTTCCTATTAAATCTGTCCATAATATCTTCCCAAAAGGAGTCAGGAAGTTTCAAGCCAAAAGGGAGACCTAGGTAGGTTGCAGGCAAGGTCCCAATTTCACACCCAATAATTATTTCTATCTTGTTTTTTCTTTCCTCCAGCGTATTTATAAAGTATAGAGAGCTCTTCTTCCAATTAACAATTTGACCTCTAGCTGAAGAATAAATAGAAAGAGCCTATTTGATCCTTTTTACTTCCTGGATACTAGAGGAACCCATAATAACTGTGTCATCAAAAAATTTATCATGGGAGAAAGGCCTAGAGGTAGAGGAAGGAATAAGGCCCTTTAGAGAACCTTCAAAAGCCAAAATTTGAAAATAATGACCAAGACCCTCCTCTAGAATAGCAAAGAGAGTAGAGGACAAATGATCCCCTTGACAGAGCCCCCTTGTGGGCTTGAAGAAGTGGGAAGAGGATCCACTAACAATAACATCATCCATCAAAGTACTGATAAGCTTGGAAACAAGCTGCAGTAGTTTATCACTGAATCCAAAGGATTGGAGAATCTTAATCAGAAAGTCCCAGTCCACCCGGTCATATGCTTTCGAGAGATCAAGCTTCAACAAGAAACCATAGTTAGAGGAAGAGCGGGTAGAATGAATAACCTCATGAAACTTCATAATGGAATCCAATATTTTCCTACCAGGAAAAAAATCACTATGTTGGGAAGAAATAATATGGGGAAGGATAGCCAGCAACCTAAGAGTGAGAACCTTAGAGAAAATTTTATACACCGAGTTACATAAACTGATCGTCCTAACCAAGTCAACAGAATCAGCACAAGGAGACTTAGGAATCAAGGCAATGAAGGTAGCATTAATCTCCTTAAGCATAGTTCTGGACCCAAAGAATTATTTTATAGCATTATAGATATCCATGCCCACAATATGCCAGAATTTATGAAAGAAGAACACAGGAAACCCATCTGGGCCCGGGGACTTATCTCCCTCAAAAGAGAAAGAAACTTTCTTGATTTTTTCTCTGAGGAAGGAATGGCAGACAAATTTTTTTTTTTAGGATCATCCACTAAGGAAGGGATAGATTCAATAATCAGAGTCTGATTTCCTAAGGAAAGCGACTAGTCTTTGGAAAGAAGGGAGGAAAAAAAGTCAGCCATTGCCAAAGAAATATCTTTATCATTGCTTACCAAGCTAGAGGCTAACCTAATTTTGGAAATTATGTTGGAAGCTCTATGTTTGGAAGCAGACATATGGAAGAACCTTGTCTTATTATCTCTAGCCTTTAGCCACATTGACCTAGACCTTTGTCTCTAGTACACTTCCTCTTTAGAGATAATGTTATGAGACTTGACCAAAAGAGAAGTCTCTTTATCCTTAAGATCTTGAGACATACCTATCTACTGAAGAGAGTCCTGAATGATATCATGTTCCTTTTACAAGTCAAGCTTGACTTTGAAGATATCCCCAAACACTTCCTTACTCCAAGTTTTTATATTTTTTTTTATGTGCTAGAGCTTCTTAGGCACCCAAAACATAGCAGTCCCATGAATGTTCACATTCCACCATTCCCAGATTCTCTGCTCTAACTCTGGATGGTCAATCCACATTTTTTCAAATCTAAAGGGGATATTACCCTTAACCTTCATTAAATCAGCTACAAAAGACAGGGGAAAGTGATCAGACCCAACTTTCATGATAAAAGACAACGAGCATCAATAGTTATTTAGCCAGTTTCCAGCAATTAGGGCACGATCTAGATGAACTTGAATAAAGTCCTCACCCACTCTTCTATTAGACCAAGTGTAATTAACACCTTGTAGATCAATATCAACAAGAGATTGATGATTGATAAAATCCATGAGATCAACTCTACCCTCCAGTTGAATCAAGCTATCGACCCCTCCAAACTTCTCATCATCTTTCAAAGGACTATTGAAATCTCCCATAACCAACTAGGGAGAATCACAGGAAGAAAGTCTTTGATTTTCAACCATTTTCCAATTTTTAGCTCTACCAGATTTGGAGTTAGGGGCATAGATATTAGTAGTCACCCATTCAAAATCTGTCTTGATATGGGTAAATTTAATGCTCAAACAATTTACATCATTATTAAAAATAACACCTCTAATATTATTTTGGTTCCAAAAAATAGAAATACCTCCCGAGGCACCAACAGAAATGGATCCAACTACTCCTCTATTTTTGAAGATTCTGATTTTTCAACCTTATCTTTAATCATTTTGGTTTCCTGAACCATCATGATATAAGGTTTATGATCTCTTACTAGGTTCCTCAACATATCTTGCTTATGGGTAGCATTGAGCCCCCTAATGTTCCATGATATGATTTTCATTTCTTAACCGGAGTGTAGACATTCTGGATGGTAAATTGATTACATATCATTTTTACTTTCTCTTTCTCTTATTTTTTTCTTTGAGGCTCTACCCGCTGCTCTCTTTTGAGATCCAACATCCGCCTTCATACTTTGAAGCTTAGAACATCCACCAGCCATACTCTGAGTTACCACTCCCTTAGAGACAGTAGTAGAGAGTATTCTCTATTGTTTCTTTTGTTTCTTCCCCATTTGAGTAGCCCATGGAGCCCCATTTAGATCCAGAATATCCGGACTGACAAAAGGGTCTTAAGCACCACTGCCAACAAAATATCTGGAGAAAATGAAGAATCCTCCTCATTTGAATTTTCAAGGTCACAGGAAGGAGAATCCTACCCCATTGCCTCACTATCCGACTGAACAGTGAGGTAGGCACCTTCAACTTTGAACTGCGACTGTTCTTCAGCTTGGATAGGAATAACTACCTCTATCAACACTTCTTTCATCAGTGAATCAGATATATGAGTAACAAATTCCGCTATTTCTCCCTCTTCCAAGTTTAGAATCCCATTTGAATCAACCATGTCACCAAGGCATCCTTCCAGACCGGCCTTGTTAACACTCTCTCCTTCAGTTAAACCTGGAGTCTTCTTCTCCTTCTAGTTTAGTTTGTGTTCCTTAGTAGGAATAGGGTCAGGAACTAATACTTTGAGGTGCTTTTTAAATTTTTTGGACAATTCTTTGCCCAATGACCCATTTTATGATACACAAAGTAGGCAAAGGGAAGGGATTCAAATTCCACTTCTTGCTTCTAGATACCCAGCTTGGAATTGATGTTAATAATCGAAGGAAGGTTATCAAACTGACAAATATTGATACAGATTCTTGCAAAAACTAGATGGGATTTAGCATTTGTCATGGAGTCGACCGTGAGAATCTCCCCACCAAAAGAGGAGGCAAAGCCCTTAAAGACTTCCACATTCCAGTACTCGAGGAGAAATCCTGAAAACCATACCCAGACAAGAGTAGCATTGAAGAAATTATCAGAATAATCCCACTTTGGAGTCCACTTATGGAAGGCCACGGTTGTTCTTCCAAACATCCAAGGCCCTCCACACAGGACAAAGTCCTGATCTTCTTTGTTAGAAAAAGTGAAGGATAAAAACCACTTAGGTAAAGAAGCTATGTCAATCTGACCCTTCAAAGCCCATCTTTTCCTAATAAAAGATCTAAACAGTTCAATGTTAGGTTGATGGCCAAGAAACTTACCAACTAGGTAGAAAGGTAGGAAGGTGGTGATTAGAGCACTTAGAGATGTGGGACTAGAGGTGGTGTCACTTAGGCATATGGAGAGATTATTACTGCATGATCAAGTTCAGAGGGTAGCCGACATTTGTGATATCATTAGATGATAGTATGCAATAGAAGCATGATTATCTCCCGCAGATATAGGAACTCTTAGACAAATAGTCAAAAGTTTTTGAGGATTTACCACCTGGTAGGTCACTGGATAGGGGCATTGAGCAAGTCATAGAGCTTGATGATGGGGCACAACCAATCATCATCATCCCTTACAATCATCCGAAAAGGTATAAGGAAAAATTTGAGAAGGCTATTAAGGAGCTTCTTGGGATGGGATATATTAGGCCCAGTAAGAGCCCCTTTACTTCAGCAGTTGTTTTGGTCAAAAAGATGGATGGGACATTTCAGATGTGCATAGCCTACAGGGAGATTAATAAGGGAACTATGAAAAAAGGTACCCTATTCCCAGAATTGATGAGCTTCATGGGGCATGATATTATTCAAATATTAATTTGATGTCTTGTTACCATTAGATTTGGGTTAGGGATGATGACATTGAGAATATTTCCTTCCAATGTCACTTCAGACACTTTGTGTTCTTAGTCATTCCTTTAAGTTTGACTAATGCACTTGCAACTTTCCATTCTTGTATGAACATGATATTCAGGGATGAGTTGAGGAGGTTTGTGTTGATCTTCTTTGATGATATTCTCATTTACAGCAGAACTTGGGAGGAGCACTTGTAGCACCTTAACATTGTGTTTAGTATATTGGAGAGGGAGTCCTTATATGCAAAAATGTCAAAGTGCAAGATTGGGATGACAAAGTTACTCTATCTTGGGCACATCATTAGGGTTGAGTGCGTTTGTGCGGATCTAGAGAAGATCTGCGCTATTATGGATTGGCCTCCACCCAAGAATATTTCACATCTCCATGGATTCATGGGCTTATGTTATGTCTACCATCATTTCATGAAGGGATACTTACAATTGGTAGCCCCTCTTAAAGATTTGACTTGGAAGGATCCCTTCAAGTGGACTGATAGGTCACAACAATGTTTCGACAGGTTCAAACAGTTGATGATTCATGCCCTGTATTAGCCACTCCAGATTTTACGAGATCCTTTTAGTTACATTATGATTATTCATGAGAGGGAATTGGTGTATTATTGATGCAGGATAGGCACCCGATTGCATATGAGAGATAAAAATTAAGGGGTGTTGAGTGGAGTTACAATGTTTATAACAAGGGAATGTTAGCTATTGTGCACGCATTGGCTAAGTTCATACAATACTTAGTGGGAAGCAAGTTTACATTCAAAGAAGATCATAATAGTCTAAAGCATTTCCTTGGGCAACTAGAGTTGAATGATATGCAGCAGAAATGGGTCAGCAAACTATTGGCGTACAAATTTGATATAGTCTTTGTTAAGGAGAAGAAAAATATAGTTGTTGATGCATTATCCTAGAGACCACATTTAAGTGCTATTATAGCATTAATAGATGATTGGAGAGAGATTATTAGAGTTGAGTATGCTAAAGATAATTGGGATGCATGTATCATAGAGGGCTCAGTGCCGGATGAGTTGTACATGGTATTTATTGATTTTATTATGCACAAAATAGGATATGGTTGGTACCCGATTCTACTATGAAGTAAAGGATTCTTAGAGCCTTCCATGATTCACACATGATAGGACATTAGGGTTATTTTAAGACTTATAGGTAGGTAAGAGAGTGCTTTTCTTGGAAAGAGATCAAGATATATGTTTCACAACATGTTAGGGAATACATAGTATGTCAGCATAAAAAACATGAGAATTATTGTCTAGGTGGTTTATTCTACCCATTGTCCATCCCTAAAAGGAAATGGGACAACATATCTATGTATTTTGTCATGAGCCTATGTAAGATCTAGGGTAGGGATTGCATCTAGGTGGTGGTAGAACACTTAACTAAGTACATACACTTCTTTTCCATTGCATCCACATACACTGCAGTACAGGTAGAAGAGTTATTCTTCAAGGAGATATTTATATTGCAAGGGTTACCAAGAACTATTTCCAGTGATCAGGGAAATAGGTTCATGAGTCTTTTTTGGTAGGAGCTTTTCATGTCGTGTGGGACAAAGCTTACCTTGATCACTAGCTACCACTCTCAAATTGACAGTTAGAGTGAAATAGTTAATAAATGGGTTGAGGGGTATCTATGTAATTATATAAAAGGGAAACATAAGATATGGTTAAATTGGTTTCATCTTGGTGAGTACTGCTACAATGCTACATACCACATGTCTACTCAGATCACACCATTCATGGCTCTCTATGGATATGATTCTCTAAGTTTCTTAGATTTACTATACAGTGATAGAAGTGTACCTTGGGCTAGAGATCTATT
>MU225988.1:710704-737351 GCA_018584345.1 Thuja plicata
AATTTAAGCTACTCAAGAGATACATAATGAAATTACCTTTTTAAGTAGAGGAAAGAAATAGTTGCAGCAGTAACTTATGGCAGAGATGGAGTCAGGGCTGACAAAGAGAACCATAGAGAAGTAATACATATTTGGCAAGCGCGCTATATATAGAATGAGAGTTTACTCGAAATGCTGATTTCTACTGTGCTTACATGCATGTCTTGATTAGAATGAGACATTGCCACATAAATTACCATTGTGGCAGGTTTTTATGATGCTATTATCACAACTAATAATGAGTGTGCAAAAACAAAATAGAAGACATCAATATTATGAGCATTATTTCTATATCAGTAATATAACGACATATTATATATATATATATATAACCCTTCAAAGGTGCAAGTGCTAATAGTTATATGTCTATCAATACGAACCTAGACCACATTGGTGAACTGTATATGCAGACCACATTTGTATTATAAAACAATATCTACTTTCAAGACTTTGACCCGGCACACGCGGTATTAACAGAAGACTTTAACCCGACTTCGACCCGACACTCGCTCTACAACCAATGACTCAAACCTGGCATACACGTTAAGAGAACGAGAGATTAGGGAAACGATGCATACCAATAATACGGAAATGGGGAGGAAGGATCCAGAGAAATGGTACCCTAATTTTCGGACTTTAAGCGTTTATTCTACTACCTAGATAATCGGATCAACTCTTTTCATATGGAAACCAATAATACGGAAATGGGAAAGAACTAAGTTAATAAATCGCCTAAACAAAGGAATAGGATCCAAGGAGGAGCCCATAATCATGATAGAAACGGGGTAAACGTTGAACAAGACAACTAGTTTATTCTGCATAGTGTTTGAAATTATGGGGATGAAAATATCACTTGTTTCAATGGTTGTTTAGAAACGAATATAAGTCTTTCCCGTTCCCCACTTCTTGGCTCTCCAAGAAAAACCTAAGTGCCGCTTGAGGTGGCCGACAAAAGCTTTTCTCACATCTTTCTCCGCGAAAGCTGAGAAACCCATTAAATTTGTCGTTGACATTGAACGGAATTTTGGTGTGGGAGACTGATACGGATTATAGTGGTGGGAAGGTGATAGTGAATAGAAATGTCCGTCCCTTGTTCTGCATAGGTTTGAATAGCTTAACAAAACGATCTTTAAGCTTAGCACAAAAGGTTAAGTATAGATATGCAGTCGCGAAACGTGCAATGCAGTAAAACAGGGAGAGCGGAAGTATCTTGCGAACCTTGCGGAGAATTTGTTAGAAAATGACTACCGACGCGGAAGAGTTAGTTTATCAAAGCAGTCCTGACGTTGACGGTTAAAGTAGCGAAGATTCCTTATTTAATCGTCATTGCTGACTCCGAAGGCACTATCCCATATACCCTTGTCAATCTCCTTTGGTGCCAGTATTCCTACACGTAGAAAGCAAGGATGATTCCAGCTTAGTTAGTTTATCAAAGCAGTCCTGACGTTGACGGTGAAAGTAGCGAAGATTCCTTATTTAATCGTCATTGCTGACTCCGAAGGCACTATCCCATATACCCTTGTCAATCTCCTTTGGTGCCAGTATTCCTACACGTAGAAAGCAAGGATGATTCCAGCTTGTTGGACATTTAGTCTTGCGCTATGGATTCAAGTCATGTAGAGAATAGCAACAAATAAACATCTTAAGCATGGGAAGAAGGAATGGACTCAGGGGAGCATAAATTACTTTGGTTTGTTTATGACTAATCTAAGATTAGTTTGAAAATGAAATTTGATATAGAAATTATTCTCAATAATTTTTTAAAGTCAAATCTTCACATCAATTTTGGATTAATTTAAATAATCTAAAACACTTCTACATTCAGTTAGGATTGAGGTATACATATATAAATGTTCCTCTGATTTATAAGAACACTTATCACACAACTTTCCATCTTTTCAAGAGAGTTTTTCCTAGCACATACCAAAATGATCATATTTGTAACAATGAACTGTGTTGTAAACTAGTTATATTCATTCCAACATTATATTAGTCATGTGAACTTAAAATTCACACCTATGAACAAAAAGAAATGATATGTATGTATGCATGTATGTATGTATGTATGTATGTATGTATGTATATTGGTATGTGTGTGTGTACACCCACACCGACATATGCATATACATGCACCTACACATATATACATATGCATATGCATATCCATATACATGTACATGATATATGTACACATGCACACACATATAAAGAGATTGTATATATGCTTGAATAGCATAGATGACATGGAACACTTACCCAAACAATAACTTACAATCCTATCAACTACAATTATGAATTCATATCATCATTTCTCTCATGTGCTTTTAAAGAAGCTATAATACAATGTAAGGAAAGGAAAACTATATATACTATTAACCATATGAAATCTATAAATGGAATACAAGCAACTACAACTATGTTAATGCCTACTTTAATTCCATGTACATTAAAAAAATAGAAGAAATGGGTTTCATTGATTAATTCCAATATTCCCCTAGATGAGAAATATGCTTGCCCTACTTTTGTAACAACTATTTTATGTTGTCCCAATGCAAAGATCTTAGAGGCATATTTCTATTGGCATCTTCCATCCACATTTTAAAAACAAATTGTTATCCCATTCTCACAAATCTATTTCTCTTTTCTAGGGTAGGTATCAAAGGAAATTGCATCACTCAAGACCTACAAAATAGAAGAGATTCACAAAAACCAAGAAAACACAAATGAAAGACTAATACTTTAGGGGAGAGGGAACAATAGTTGGACAAGTTCCTATTGTTGGAGATAAGTGTGTTGGATGAAAATGAGGTAAATAACATGATAAATAAAGAGTTATTGTGGATAGCTAGTGTGGAGAAGGCAATTCACTACCCTAGTGATTGATGAAATTTGAAGGAACAAACTATCGGTTGTACAAGATCACTTATCCTAGTGCTTTGGTGACCTAGGAAGATTAAGTTAACTAATTGATAAAGAAAAGTTTAAAACTCTAAATTAAATACAATAAAACTGTAAAAAATAGATAAAGTAGACTATATTAACTCCAAAGGGCCATTACAAGGTTTTTTGTCATGTAGAGATGATTTTTTAGTTGCAAAATGGTTTCAATATAGAGGATTTTTCTAGGGAATGGAATGATGTCATGTTTGTGTGCATTTAATGGTTCACACTTAAAGGTAATTACAAGTGGTTACATCCCATCTCTTTCCCATGCTGAATCATTTTACAGTGAGCTTAAGATAAACTTTCCTTATTCAAATTTTCATCCTTTATCTAGTCAATAGTTATTGATAAGGTGAAGCATGGGCTTCCTCTTCAGTGGGGCCTACTCCTAAGATTATACAAATTCCATTTAATCATCTCTTGGACCAGGCCTTAAGCTCTCCAGCTTTGGTAACCCCAATTTCTATGTGAGCTCTCTAACCTAAAAACATTTAAAAGTGTCTCTTCCTTTGGTTGTCATACCCCATGCTTCTAACACCAAGGTTAACCCTCCAAGAATGGAAAAATGAACAATACTACTATGGAAAAGGTGCGTCTTAAGGAGATCCTTGAGGTTTTGTAGGGTTCCTGATCCATGTAGACTACTGAGTTAAATTGGACTCCAGACAATACCCCTCAAAAGTAAAAGAACCTAAAGGCTAAGTCATCTTCTCCTTCTGTTAATTCTCCTCATTCCTCTATTCATTATTCTGAAGAGGTTGGTTTATCTAATTATCGAATTGTGCTGGAGAAAGTGAACTATCTATGTGCACTTTACAATAGGAAATGAAATCATAAAATTACTTTCATACAACTAAGAAGAAGATTAATAAACTTGAGGCCCTAGCTAAAGCTAATGCTAGGGTATGTGACTAGTTGAAAGTTGTCAATGACTAGAGAATTTAGGATGAGGTTAATAATATCTTCATCAAGCTCCAAAGTTGGACTAGTATTGAGAAGTAGATTAAGTAGTTGTATGATTTGGTGCGAGACTCTAAGATGGAAAAGAAAGAACTTTTGCAAATGTCATTGTGAATGTCAAAAACAACAACAACAACCTCAAAAGGAAGCTAAAAGATGTAGTTTATATTATCATGAACATGATGGCCAATACTTTTGTCTCTCAAGGAAAAACTTGAGCATATATGTGCAAAATTAAAGGAGGAGATGGTCACTAATTCGATATTTGAGATCCCTCCTCTGCCAACCACTAAAGGGGAATTAAAAAAAAGGCTTATTCCTAAATCTTCTAAAGGAGCTCAACTAGGAATAGAAGATGGTTAAGGCTTGTTTCCTTTAGTTAGTTTCAAAGATGTTCCATCTTGGTCCTCTATATATTTTCTTTTAGATTTTTTTTTTGTGTTGATTAGTTTTAGTTCTTTTTGGTGGGTGGTCTCACTTCTTGGGAGCCCCTATCTTTTTAATAATTTTTTTGGATGTAAAGTTTTGATCCCCATCTTGATTTATCTAATCAAAATATAATTATCCATTTAACACTAAAGATTAAATACCAACATATGTGACGAATGTAGAAAGAAATATTCTACTTATAGAAACTAAAAAGTAAAATGGTAAACTAGACACGCTGAAGTTGGAAATGTCTTAACCTCAAACCTCAAAGTAATGCAGGGACAACTATATGCCACAATGAAATACATATTCCAAGAAAGACAAAAATACCCTTAGCTAATTTCTATACACACTCTCCACTATGTGAATCTGTTCGTCGCCTACACAAACAAAAATAGGAGCAAAGTGTTGGGGTTGTATATGGGCTTGTCATAGTCATACCCCCATTTTGGTGATTCACCTCTACCGACACCAGGATAGAAAGATTGAATTAAAAATGAAAAATGATATTGTAATAGAAATAGCCCCTTATTAATATAGGAAAAACCTTATTTTGTAAAATAAGAGGCATTTCCAAGTAATAGGAATAAAACCTGGTTGGTGGATGAAAGTCCCTATTATAATTTGTTGTTTTATGTTATTGTACGGATGCTCACTAATTATGAAACTTGATCCATAAATATGAAAATTTATTCTTAAGTTATCTTTTTCTTGCAAGTTGTTTAATGTCATTTGGTGCATGTATAAGGAAGATCCATAATTATTTGTGAAGACTAGTTCAGGAACCCTATAAACACTAGGTTTTGGACTCAAATGGCTCTAACCTAACATTCCACCGTTAGATCTGGTCAAATCTTTGGGCAATGTTAGGTCTCTTTGTATATTAAAATATGCAAGTGGTTTTGTAACAGTACACTTGAATCTTATTTTTTGTCGTGATGGTCTAGGCTTAGCATTTGGATGTGATAAGCCTAGAAAGGGAGGAAATTCAGTTGCAGAAGAACCAAATGAATGTGTGGGTGTAACCTGTTGGGTGATTTGGTGTACTTGTACATAGTAAAATACAAAATATCAAGCGATTTTTCAAGGTATATTGTCTCGTGAAGAGTTGTATTCACATTCCCATGAATTAGCCTATTAGGCCTAATTGAACCAGTGTTGGTTAACCAGGTCAAAACCAAAACCAAGACATGATTTTGAGATATTTCATAATCGATCCAAAAAAAATAAATTATTGTGTTTTAGTTGATCTTTTTTAATGAATTTTGGGAGCTAAGGGATAAAAATCCAGTTTGTAGGACTAGTTGTTATTAGGTCTTCTAATAGACTTAATCAGGTAAGACCACATTGTGGGTTTTGATGTTGCTTCCAAGAGGACAAGTTGGATTCATAGGATTTTTTGGGATTAAGGGGTAGTCACACAAATATCTCTTCAACAATGGTGTTCATATCATAATATGCTAGGGTATAGGTTACATTGAATGCCTTTAGGGAAAGGGGCTTGATGTGAGGACTTGTATCTCCTAAATAGATTTAACTGCTTAAAGGATTTGGTCATGAGAAGGAGCACCAAGGGAAATTTCAAAGTGTGTGGTAAAAATTTGGAAGGTTGAAGGAGTAGACCATTATATGGTGTCAAGTTTGGGCCCTAAGTAAATGTACACTAAGAGATTCTAGATGTGAACCTAAACCCTCTGCATCCTGAACTCCCCTTTATATTTACGTACAAAAATAGTGTGATTACATAATATGAATATATATTTTGAGAAAATATTCTTTGAATATACAAATATTTATTCAAGAAGAGCTCCATCAAGTTATCTCTTTATCTTGAAAATGGTGTAGCTTTGAGTTGTGTTCTAAAAATCTCTTTCCTGATCTTTTGAGTCACGAAGTCTCAAATTATTCAACAATGATCCCTGAAAGATATGATATATTTATATCATTTTCTAATTGTCTTAAAGGGTATAATACTTGATCACATAATCTAAAGCTCATTGGAAAACAATCTATATTGAGCACAAGACTAATTCCCAAACCTATCTTTAAAATGAATCTTCACAATATACACATACTTTAAATTTGTTAGCATTAGAAAGAAAATTGAAACATAAAGCATAAACTAAAGAGGCCAAAAATTATTCTCATGTAGAACGCCATCTCAAAGAAAGAATTTGACTTGAGATGATGTAAATTCCTCCATGCTTTGATGCCACCAACCACGAGCTGGGGTTTATGGGATAATATGAATCATAAAAATCAATTTCAACACTTAATGAATCTTCATCCTTAAAACAAGCCACATTTGCCTCATTACATTATTATTTCATTATTCACTTAAGAACATTAGTAACTATGGGTTTTATAACCCCATGATATGTGACCCTTTTTATAATAGAAACATTTATTGTCAGTTTTGTTTTTATCTGACTATTTCGTATTACTTAGTGAATATATTACTTTATCTAACTAAATTTCTTCTTGTTTATATCCCTTGGTTCTCTCTGTTTTATCTGAAATGTTATCTTCTGGAGTTTGTAATGTGATTAAGTGTAATAATAATATTATTTTATTTTGATGGTAAGTAGTTTAACAAGATGGACCTATCTTCATCATCATCCATAGGAACCTTAACCTCTTCCATTTTCCTAAGGAGGGATCTTAAGCTACTTATATGATTTGACAGTATGATTTTGTCATATATTTTAAACATTAATAATTATTTCAAAGAGAACTTTCCATTGCCTACTTTTTCTCCAAATAATTTATTGAGAGTATCCCAAGTATCATTTGATAGTTTATTTAAATTAATATGATGTTGTTCAAAGTTATAAAGAGAAAGATAAATAGTATCCTTCACTTTATCATCTTTTTTTCAAGTCTAATATCTTGGTTACATCAGTAGCCATGTTTCCATTCCAATTATAATTTCCAATAAATTATTTTCTGGATTAGAGGAAAATAGGTTAAGAAGGGACCCTAAAAAGCCCTTACCCATTATTTATTATTTATCAGTTTCATTTAAATTTTTACTCCTCATGTATAAAAATTAAATATAGAACACATTTCCAATGGAATGTCCATCTTCTTCTATCACCCAAATCTTCAACATTTACTAATTCATGGAGACAAAACATTCTCTAATAAAGTTTGTAGCCTCTTTAGATTAAATCTAACAATGTGGATGTAATTAGAATACAATATATTCCACTAGTGGTTGCCTCAATAAATTATTCTCTATCAGATTTTTTGACTGATAATTTTAATGGATGCCCATTCTCTCATTTGACATTTATTGTTTTATCAAATACACTAGTTTCAAATCAGCTTTGTGCAACCACACTTTCATATATGAAGAGAGAAGAGTTGATGAAATGTATATATAATATTTATGCCTTATACTTGGATTCTAATTAAAATATATTGTAATAATATACCTTTAAACTATAGTGAGAAACGATGAAGATTTTATAGCCATTTCTATTTAGGAAACTTCAATGAAGAAATAATAGTTTTTTAGCAATCTCTGGGTAGCTTTTTTTACATGCACTTTATCAAATCAAAAGCCCCCTTTCAATTTAGCTATTTAAAATGCCAAATATAATTGTGAAAAACTACTCACATCTTTATCACCATCTTTTACATATCCCTACATACTTATGGCTTCTATATCTACAACACTTATAATGTTTTTATAGACTTTCATCAGCCACACTGAACTTCATAGTCATAACTTGTTACATGATCCTATTTAGATAAGAGTGTTCTTATTTCAACATAATATTAAAATCATCCTCCATATTCATTTCCTTAATGCTTATTCCAATACATATTCCCTTTCCTCACTATAGGACCCGTTGAAAATGGGTTCTTAGTCATGCAGTCAATGATGAACACCTCATCTATGACATATGCTTCGTTACGAGAGAGAGAGAGAGAGAGAGAGAGAGAGAGAGAGAGAGAGAGAGAGAGAGAGAGAGAGAGAGAGAGAGAGAGAGATTAATATACTAATGTTATAATAATAATATATATTATATAAAAAATTGCTTCAAATTTTCAATATTAGATATATATATATCTGATATCAGATACGTACCTGATATATATATATATATATATATATATATATGATATTGGATACCTCGGACACAAATCATCAACCCAAATATTTACCTCGGGATTGCTTTGGGTTTTTCCATGGGAATTCCAAACTTAGAAAGTTAACCAAAACATGTGTTTTATAAATCCATCTATGTTTCCAGACTTTGGCCTTATAGTTCACACCCTTTTTTAAATTTAAAATGGATGAAATGAAGAGGATGTCTTAAGAACATTCTCAGCTTCCCACTGATATAAATTTTGTCAAGTTTCGAGTTTAATAAATAATTCTTATTTATTTTCTAATTGGATTACATCTAAAGTCCTGATTGATAGGCTGATTGAAAAATGTCTATAAATTTCAAATGGTATAATATTATTCAAGTCCAAAACATGCCTCATTTTCTATGCTTCACATACTATGAGAAAAAAGTAAAATATATTAAGTTTTGAGCAATTTAAGGAGGTCAGACATGAGATTTTTTTATTCCAAAAATGTTGTGGTAACAAATTCATAATTATTTATTTATTTACTAAAAAAATTACACAAAAATGTGTCGCATCCAAACATTCATGAGTCCTCTACTTATATCTATAATATTATAAAAAATATTATCATTTGATTGTTATTAAGGTAGTTAGACATCCACCTAATTGTTATATTTTTCTTAAAATTTGTGTACCACTCCATTGAATTTTCACTTTTTCACTAAATAGATTACTTTTTTTTTTTCAAAAAACAGCTAGTATCTTTGAAACTACATTCAATTTCCTATAGATTCTCTTCTAACATATTTTTGATATAAGGTTGATAACTTGTTCATCCTTTTATGCCAAGTTTCCTAACCCTGGTTTGCTAAAATTTCGTTGCCACTTAAGGCCATAGTTTGGCACACCATGATCCTATACACACCCCATGAAAAATGTGTGCCTAAAGAGTTCTATGAAACTCAATTGGAATTCCATCTATACTTGGGTTTTTTTTTTCAATTCCATGCAAAAGAGAGCTTCATTCATTTCATCAATTACGAGGAGATGATTGATAAATCTATTGTAATTAGGGTTAATTTTATTAGGAATGCAACTTTCAACACTTTATTAAGGATGGGGAGGAGGATGTCATCCTTGGATTCACCAATAGAAATGTTTCTAAAGTGTTCATAATAGGTTTCCAAAATTTCAGAATGGCTATATTTTTAGCATACCATCAGAAGATTTGATCACAAATATTCACTTTTGTGTTTATGTTAAAGGTATTGAAAGAAAAATTTAGAGCCTCGATCACCATCTTTTATCCATTGAAGTCCAGCTTGTATTTGAGAACCTTTTCCTCTATAAATATCCAATTTTAAAAGCACAATTTCTATGTTGACCATGAATTATTGTATGCCAATATCACGTGGGCTATATGCTAAAAGTGAGTATCCATAATCTAGCAATATTTAAAGATTTGTCTCAAGTCTATGACATTTAGCTAAATCCCTCCTCCCATAGTCTCATAGGAAATAAGTGCTTTTATAAATCACCTTTTCACCAATTAATCCATCTATCAACATGAGGTTTTGGTTTCACCTTCCAAATAACTAAGAGGTCATCTATAAAGTCTTGGTTATTTAGGTGCCAAAAATTTAGCTGGAAAGGGAGATCTTTAGGGTTGGGAATTGAGTTTGAAAGAGAAATCATGATAAATATGGGAAGGTTGTAAAATAGTGTAGCAAAAAAATTAAGGGAGACAAGATGACCATCAAGAAGGGAAGGATGGGGCAATCAAGAGAGATGTAGAAGTAGTCCAATCTACTCAATTCCCTTTTGAATCCACCATGATAGTTACTCCAAGTAAACAAGTGAGATATTTGAAGGAATTTTTTTCCAAGAATGGGATCATGGATGCCAAGGGAGTTTCTAGGTAGAGTCTGGGCTTCAAATTTATGTCTAGATAAGTAGGCAAAGGAAAAATAATTGTAGTCAAAAGGGTATTTAAAGATATTAAAATATCCCCCTAAAACCCAATCAGCAGTAAGAATTTTATTGTACAACCATTCCCATATGTTATTTATTTTTACATGATAATCAAGAGCATAAATAGAGAAAAATCCTGCAGGCATATTGTAATACCCACCCCTAGGTTGCTTTCAGTTTCTAGTGTCGTACTCTTTTAGGCTATTGTTTCAGTGGATTATGCCAGATTCTTTTGGGCTATGTTGACATACTTTCTCAGTTAGCAGATTATGTATGGATTTATAATTCTATATCATGTGTTAGAAATAGATGAGGTTTCATGACGATTATTGCTTATGCATTATATCATATGTTTATGAGTACTTACCCCATACTTTCATGTGTATGGTTAGGTTACATGTTTATTTATGTATGGTGTGTTTGGTGTGGCAGAGGACAGAGAGGTAGTTACTTGCATTTGTGAGATCCACATGTCTGACCGTTCCTTGTCATTGTTTTCTATCATATATTTTGGATGTACATGTGTGATCTTGTTGTGATAGGTTTGCGGGTAGAGAGCATCGTCTTCCCTAAATTGGCAGGAGTGAGCGTGCCCATAATACATCTCAAATGGTAAAGAGAGGAGTTAGCAATCAGACCCAAAACCCTAACCTGAACCTAATTTTTCCTAGGATTAGACTAGAATCAATCGGTCTACCCTACCCAAATTCATCCAAGGGATGTGAATTTAGGGTTACCTCCTAGCTATTTTGTTTGTGCTATGTTTCGTTTGTCCTATGTTTCAGTGTCACTATTTTCTTATTAAAATTTAATTAATTATCAAATTAATTATATTTATGTTCATGTGTGTTGAAATTATTCAAATATTAAATGTAGGATATTTAATTAATATAATGAATTAAATATCTATATTTAATTATTTAAATAAGTTAAAATGCAATTTTAGAATATTAAATTTAAATTGAGTATTTATTTTCAACCTTAAATTATTGAATATAAATTGAATTTTTAATTCAATTTTAAATGGATAAAAGCTTTATATTTTATGAATACATTTAATCTATTTTTGCATTTAAATAAAGGAATAATCATGGTTTTTGGGAAGTTGTTCTTCTTCCTTTTTTCTGAAAATCAATTTAGATGAAATTTTAATTAAAAAGGTTTTTTATTTTTTATCTAGGAATGCTTTTTCTTTCAAAAATTGAAAAGAAGGAAAGTTGGGTGCTTTCTCTGTTTTATTGGAAAATTAGGGTTTGAGGCTTTATGAAGTCTTTTTCTGTCATTTTAGAGAGACAAAGGTTTTGGATGCATGTCAGAGAGAACTCTAGAAATTTTTATTGTCATTGTGTTGAGAAAGTGTTTGCTTGACGTTTTGGATTATTTTGGGAAAGAGCTCGTTGCAGGAGGCCTTGTTTACGAATTCAACTATAGAGAAAAAATTGGAAACGGATAAGGACTCTTGAATTCAGATTCTTCAGGCAATAATTTCAGTGGTTGAGGTCGGGTTTGAATAGCCACTTACTTCATTTTTGTTCCCAATAATTTTTGTATCTTTGTTTTTGAGAAAACAAGAAAAGAATGCATAATGATTAGTTCAGTTTATGATTTCTGTTTGTGCATCAGGGTTTTCAATAATTGTTTTGAAACGGTTTAGAAAGATAATAACTAGGTCTCCTTCTTAGAAAACAAAACCCTACAAAACACCTAAAATCAAACACTATCGGATCAAGTGTTGGAATATTGGAAACTTATGATCTTTAATATTTTGCATAAATGTGTGCACAATTCATTTAAAAAAATTATGTTGTGGAAGAAAAACACCTCGCCATGACCCTGCAAGAAACCAAAAAAATACATAGGCTGATATCAGTTCGTTATTAAAAATCTTCTTCTTTTCCCTTATAAATCCCATGAAAATAAAAATCAAAATTTTGGGATGCTTGCTGTTTTCTGAGGAAAAAATACAGAATTTTAATATATTAAACCAGTCAAAAAAAATATAATATGTATATATTACTAATATATTTTCTTTTAGTAAAATTTAAAAAAATCAAATAAAACAAAAGAAAAGAGAAAAAAAAAATTAAAAGGAAATTTAAATCAAAAAAACTTTGTTTATGGGGGTGGTGGGGACTACCCACCCCCCACACGCCGCCAAAGTAGCGTGGGCTGCCGAGGTGGACCTGCTGCCATGCCCACTCATGGGACAAGGGTGGGGATCACGAGACCCCCTATATTAATTATTTTTTTTTCTTCTAAAATTTTAAATTTAGATTTATTTTAATTTATTAAATTTCATTTCTTAGTTAATTTAAATTTATTTTATAATTAATTTAAGTTATTAAATTTTTTCATTTAGGTTTATTTTAATTTTTTATTTGCATTAAATTTAAATGATTAATTTTGTTATTTAGTTTTTTTTTTAAATTATAAATTGTAATTTATTAAAAATTTGTTTATTTAATTCGATCTAAATGTTAATGATGATTTTTTATTAATATAATTATCAACACTTAATAATTAATTTTATTAGTGTTAATATTTAATAGTTAATAATAAGCATTAAATATGCTAATTATCATGGCTTTCTTTTGGAATAAATTTAAATAGAATCTCTTATAATTAATTCTAGAGGATTATATTATTTGTAATGTTTCGTTTGGGGAATATTTTATTGGAAATATAGTGCCTGTTGTATAGTTATCATTGAATTTGATTATGAACATAACCTAGAGAATAAATTATAGAATTCATTATTGACTAAATTTTGAACTGCTCATCTTAGTTACATTTGTGTCAGGATATTATTAGGAACTATCTGTTTAGCGTGAGTGTTATCTACGTGTTTATGAACTCGTTTTCACTATGTTTTGGGTTCAAGGTCTTAGTTTTGCCTTAGAAAAGTCTAGAGGC
Organism: Thuja plicata; assembly: GCA_018584345.1. Taxonomy (NCBI): domain Eukaryota; kingdom Viridiplantae; phylum Streptophyta; class Pinopsida; order Cupressales; family Cupressaceae; genus Thuja; species Thuja plicata. Next base: position 724,046 of record MU225988.1, read on the forward strand.
TTTGGGATGTATTTTTTGTGTTGTGTCCTGATTATAATTCCAATTTCATGCTTTGAAACCTGACCCTTAACCTGGTTTAGTAGTTTTGTGTTTTATGTACTCCAAGTTGTGCTTATATGTGATCGTTCTAGATGTTGAGAGGAACTAGAATTTGGGAATTTATGTTTTGTACCACTTCTGGATCAGTATGTGTGATCAGTGATCCTCGGGTAGGTTATCGAGATGTGTAGTAGGGGGTGGCTTGTAATGATGTGTCAGGGCCCACAAGTGGCTGCTAGGATCAATTATTACAAGTTTCTTAATCCAGTGATAACATTAAACACATTGAAAGATTTAAAATGAATTAATAAGATAAGGGCATCCCACATGCTTGAGCGATTGTATAGGCTAAGATAGAGTGTTGAGAAGATGCTTGCTAGTTTGCGAGGTGTGAGTCTGGCATAGTTAATGACTTCGTCTGTATGAGAAGTCATTGATACCATATATGGTCACTTAAGTGTCAGGGTCCTTAGAGACTACTAGGAAAAAAATTAAGGGTTAGACATATATGATGACACCTTCCTACGCACAGTCTAGGTTTCCTATGTGTGTCAGATGCCTCTATTTTAGTGAGTCATACCTCATAGCTTGATTTGTACACCTTGAATTAGTGAGATTTTAGGATCCCCTTGCTTAGATGATCCTTTATTTTGGTTTGATATCTGAGTGGGGTCTGCTTGTTATCTCCTCAGCACGGTGGGGTGGACTGTTACAGTTCCACATGGAGGGAGTGGTAGTGATTCTTTACCATTTGAGATTCTACGTTTGTGTGTCAGTGGTGGATGTACCTTGGTTCTGTCATACTTATATTACTCTGATGGAGGTTTTGATCTTATCATTTCTATATTATACATTTATTTATCGTATCACATGTGATACTTGATTTTTGATAACTGTAATATTATTGTATTAAGTGATAACCACATACCCTCTGACATGTGTAGAGTATGTAGGTTTGATGTATACCTAAGGGTATCAATTGTATCTTGTAATTATTTCATTGATTTTATTATGTAATCCATTTTTAATAATGAGAATATTTTGTTAGGGATATCTCATTGAGTTTTGGTCTTATTTGTGTTCATGTGAGAAATAGGTAATTGCTTCCACTTTCATGTATGTTCTTGTTTGTAAAATTTTAAAAAAAAATTCTACAAACATAGTATCATGTTTAGGGTAAATGCTCTTGGGTTCCTTGGCGGGGCATTACACTTGGTATCAGAGCCCACGTTTCTACACTGTGAACTCTGGGTAATATACGCTTTATAGGTGTCTTATAGTCTAAACATTGAAACCAAACATAGAAATAAAACCATGTTCTTGTTCAAACCATTTCTTTGTGAATCATTATTGTCTTTGTCTTTATTGGAGTTGTGATGTGATTGTTGTGTGGTTTCTGGTTGCTTCAGGAATCATGCATGTCGAGACTAGAGCTACTAGGGGCCGTGGTAGAGGCCGAGATGGTGGTTGTGGGAGGGGTAGACAAAATAGCCCTTTCATGAGTGTCAAACAAGAGAATGCTCAAAATTAGAACATAGATGAGAATAGAGACAAACAACATGCTAAGTTTGAAGAGCCAGGCATGAGGCAGTTGTTACACATGATTCTAAATCATCTGGGTCCTGATTAGGGTAGAGTGGAGAAGGATGTTTCTAATCACTCTTGGATAGAGGAGATGGTGAGGGAGATATCTAGGAGTCCTCTGAGGAGGAATTATGTACCTAATCTTGATACAGTCGCAAAAAACCATATGAGGGATTTTATGAGATCACGACCTACTCCCTTTGATGGGAAAGGTTCAGGGTCAGAGGCAGGGACTTGGCTTATTTCCTTGGAGATATGATTTGGTATGCACCCCTTTAGTAGCAATACTAAGGCCAGATATGCGATTATGCAACTCTCTCACTTTGCAATATTTTAGTGGAAGATCAAGGAGTAGAAGTTAGGGCTTCACATGGACATTGTCACTTGAGAGTTGGTCCCTAAGAACTTTCAAGAGAGTTTCCTATCAGATCAGTGGAGACAACATCAAGTTGATGAATTCCAAAATCTGCGTCACTTGACTATGATAGTAGAGGAGTATGAGCGTCATTTCTTCAAGCTCAAGAAGTATGTCAGGTTTGGGCAGGATTCAGCCCTCATGATTCAACACTTCATTAGGGGGCTTAATGAATGCATCATTGGGGGAGTTAAGCTCTTTGAGCCTACTACCCTCAGGGTTACGGTCATCAAAGCTACCCTTGCGGAGGTGAATCTATCTTTGGGCCATGGTAGTCAGTTGGGAGTTCAGTGTAATGCTCCTACTTCAGCTTATAGAGGTAATTAGTCTCAAGGAGCTGGGAATTCTAGGGGTCCTTCTACCTTTCCAAAAGGTAATCAGTCCCAGTAATAGGGGGATTCATTCCTCCTAATCATGGTGTTGGTTCTCATTCTAAGAGCTTCCACAATAGCTAGCGCTTAAGGTGAAATTAGTCTAGTCATCTTGCACTGAGTGCACAACAGAGTGTTAGCAGAGGGAGTTATCAATAGTCTAGTGCACCTTCAGTTAGAGGAGGTGGTGGTATAGGAGGTTGTTTTTCATGTGGACAGTTTGGTCACATTGCAGCCAACTACAGTCAGCGTGCATCTCAGTTCTTAGGGCAGAGGCTAGCAACTTATGAGCCTATAGTTGGGAATGATGGTGGATCTCATGTAGTGTATATATCCTTTGATCACCATCTAGTTGTGTATCATGATGTTGTGAGTGAGCCTATGAATAAAGGGCTAGATGTTGGATTTCACATTCCTATGGTAGGGAATAATCCTCAGTGTTTGAATTAGAGAGCTGGGAAGGGTCCTATGGGATCTGCATGTTGATTCTTTTGTGACTTAGTATGACAATTTTTGTTGAGAGATTCATATCTCTATCCTTGTTGTAGGATTCTAGGAGTAAGCCTAGTTTTAGGGGGGAGGATGTAATACCCACCCCTAGGTTGTTTTTAGTTTCTAGTGTTGTACTCTTTTAGGCTATTGTTTCAGTAGATTATGCATGATTCTTTTGGGCTATGTTGATATACTTTCTCAGTTAGCTAATTATGTATGGATTTATAATTCTATATCACATGTTAGAAATAGATGAGGTTTCATGATGATTATTTCTTATGCATTATATTAGATATTTATGAGTACTTACCCCATACTTGCATGTGTATGGTTAGGTTACATGTTTATTTATGTATGGCGTGTTTGGTGTGGCAGAGGATGGAGACGTAGTTACTTGCATTTGTGAGATCCACATGTTCAATCGATCCCTATCATAGTCTTCTATGATATATTTTGGATGTACATGTGTGATCTTGTTGTGACAGGTTTCCAGGTACATGGCATCATCTTCCCTGAATTGGCAGGAGTGAGTGTGCCCATAATACATCTCAAATGGTAAAGAAGGGAGTTAGCAATCAGACCCAAAACCCTAACCTAAACCTAATTTGTCCTAGGATTGCACAAGAATCAGTCTGTCTACCCTACCCAAACTCGTCCAAAGGATGTAAATTCATGGTTACCTCCTAGCTGTTATATTTGTGGAATGTTTTGTTTGTCCTTTGTTTGAGTGTCACTATTTTCTTATTAGAATTTAATTAATTGTAAAATTAATTATATTCATGTTCATGTGTGTGTTGAAATTATTCAAATATTAAATATAGGGTATTTCATTAATATGATTGATTAAATATCTATGTTTAATTATTTAAATAAGTTAAAATGCAATTTTAGAACATTAATTTTAAATTGAGTATTTATTTTCTACCTTGAATTATTGAATATAAAATGAATTTTTAATTAAATTTTAAATGGATAAAAGCTTTGGATTTTATGAATACATTTAATATATTTTTTTGCATTTAAATAAAGGAATAATCATGTTTTTTGGGAAGTTGTTTTTCTTCCTTTTTTCTGAAAATCAATTTAGATGAAATTTTAATTAAAAAGGATTTTTATTTTTTAATTTAGGAATGCTTTTTCTCTCAAAAATTGAAAAGATGGAAAGTTGGGTGCTTTCTCTATTTTATTGGAAAATTAGGGTTTGAGGCTTTATGAAGTCTTTTTCTACCATTTTAGAGAGACAAAGGTTTTGGATGCATGTGGGAGAGAACTCTGGGAATTTTTATTGTCATTATGTTGAGAAAGTATTTTATTGAGGTTTTGGATTGTTTTGGGAAAGAGCTCATTGTAGGAGGCCTTTTTTTTCGAAATCAGTTATAGAGATCAAATTGGAAATGGATCAAGAATCTCAGCTTCAGATTCTTCAAGCAATAATTTCAGTTGTTGAGGTAGGGTTTGAATTCCCACTCGCTTCACTTTTGTTCCCAAAAAGTTTTGTGTCTTCGTGTTTTAGCAAACAAGAAAAGAATGTATAATGATTAGTTCAGTTTATAATTTGTGTTTGTGCATTAGGCTTTTCAATAATTGTTTTCAATCATTTTAGAAAGATAATAACTAGCACTCCTTGTTAGAAAACTTAACCCTAGAAAACATCTGAAATCAAACGGTATCAGATCAAGTGTTGGAATATTAGAAACTTCTGATCTTTTATATTTTGTATAAATGTGTGCACGATTCATTTGAAAAAATTATGTTTGGAAGAAAACCCCTCACCACGACCCTGCAAGAAAACAAAATAATACAAGGCTGATACTTGCTGATTTTTAAGGAAAAATACATAATTTTAAAATATTAAACTAGTCAAAAAAAATATAATATGTATATATTACTAATATATTTTCTTTTAGTAAAATTTATAAAAACCATATAAAACAAAAGAAAAGAGAAAAAAAAATTAAAAAAGTTTGCTTCTGGAGGGCAGTGAAACCACCCACCCCCTGCCGCCACATGCCACCAAAGCAGTGCAGCTGCCAAGGCAGACCTGTTGTCGCGCCCACTCATGGGATGATGGTGGGGACCACAGGACCCCCCTATATTAGTTGTTTTTTTAGTATTATTTTCTTTTAAAATTTAAAATTTAGATTTATTTTAATTTATTAAATTTTATTTCTTAGTTAATTTAAATTTTATTTTATAATTAATTTAAATTATTAAATTTTATCATTTAGGTTTATTTTATTTTTTTTATTTGCATTAAATTTAAATAATTAATTTGGTTATTTAGTTTGTTTTAAAAATTGTAAATTGCAATTTATTAAAAATTTGTTTATTTAATTTGATCTAAATGTTAATGATGATATTTTATTAATATTAATTATTAACACTTAATAATTAGTTTTATTAGTGTTAATAGTTAATAGTTAATAATAAGTATTAAATGTGCTAATTATCGTGGCTTTCTTTTGGAATAAATTTATATAGGAATCTCTTATAATTAATTCTAGAGGATTATATTATTTGTAATGTTTCATTTGGGGACTATCTTATTGGAAACATAGTGCCTATTGTATAGTTATTATTGAATTTGATTATGAACATAACCTAGAGAATAAATTCTAGAATTTATTATTGAGTTAATTTTGAACTACTCATCTTAGTTACATTTGTGTCAGGATATTATTAGGAACTATTTATTTGGCGTGAGTGTTATCTACATGTTTATGAACTCATTTTCACTATGTTTTGGGTTCGGGGTCTTAGTTTTGCCTTAGAAAAGTCCAGAGGCTTTGGGATGTGTTTTCTGTGTTGCGTCATGATTATAATTCTAATTTGATCCTTTGAAACCCGACCCTTAACCTGGTTCAATTGTTGTGTTTTATGTACTCTAAGTTGTGCTTATATGTGATTGTTACTGATGGTGAGAGGAACTAGAATTTGGGAAATTATTTTTTGTACCACTTCTTGATCAGTATGTGTGATCAGTGAGCCCAGGGTAGCTTATCTAGATGTGTAGTAGGGGGTGGCTTGTAATGATGTGTTGGGGCCCACAAGTGGCTTCTAGGACGGGTTATTACAAGTTTCTTAATCCAGTGATAACATTAAATAAATTGAGAGATTTAAAATGAATTAATAAGATAAGGGCCTCCCACATGCTTGAGTGCTTGTATAGGCTAAGGTGGAGCGTTGATAAGATGCTTACCACCTTGCGAGGTGTGAGCCTGTCATAGTTAATGACTTCATCTATATGAGAAGTCATTGATACCATATATGGTCACTTAAGTGTCAGGGTCCTAAGAGACTGCTAGGATAAAACTTAAGGGTTAGACATATATGATGACACCTTTCTATACATAGTCTAGGTTTCCTACATGTGTTGGATGCCTCTGGTTTAGTGAGTCATACCTTATAGCTTGATTTTTACACCTTTAATTAGTGAGCTTTCAGGATCCCTTTGCTTAGATGATCCTTTATTTTGGTTTGATATATGAGTGGGGTCTGCTTGTTATCTCCTCGGCATGGTGGGGTGGACTGTTACAGTTACACATAGACGGTTGGTAGTGATTATTTACCATTTGAGATTCTACAGTTGTTTGCTAGTTCAGGATGTACCTTGGTTCTGTCATACTTATCTTACTCTAATGAAGGTTTTGATCTTATCATTTCTATATTGTATATTTATTTATCGTATCGCATGTGATACTTGATAATGGATAATTGTAATCTTATTGTATTAAGTGATTACCACATACCCTACGACATGTGCAGAGGATGTAGGTTTGATGTATACCTAAGAGTATCAATTGTATCTTGTAATTATTTCATTGTTTTTATTATGTAATGTATTTTTAATAATGAGAATATTTTGTCAGGGATATCTCATTGAGTTTTGGTCTTACGTAATTCTACATCATGGAACCCTCGAGATTTGTAATCTATGCTTGTATGTGTTCATGTGAGTAAATGGTAGAATCTTCCTCTTTGATGTATGTTCTTGTTTGCAAAGTTTAAAAAAAATATTCTACAAACATAGTATCATGTTTAGGGTAAATCCTCTTGGGTTCCCTTGCGGGTTGTTACACATATCCTTAATAAGCATGGTAGCCAATGCACAATGGTTATTAGCATCAGCTCCACTAGCTATGATATGTTTAGCAAGACACAGGGAAATGCCCAAGAGCAGTCCACCACTACCGTCAGTATGGTCACTTTTAAAGAAGTGGTCCTTAGGATAAATAGTGGTGAGAGTTGTGTTAACAAGAACATCACTAAGTTTTACTTATTGGAGTACAACCTCATTAGTTTGATTATTCTGAATATACTATTTAAGATGGTATTTATGTGCAAGAATAGTAAGTCCATGCACATTTTAGGATTGAATTTTGCACTTCATTGAGTAGAATCAAGGAGGCCTTCCTCATATGACTTCATTACATTGAAATGTTTTACCAACACACCATCATGGGTTGTAAATGATATACCACTTAAAAATAATTAACATTGATGGAATTACCCATAGGACCTATAGAAGAATTTTGAGGTTGCAAATTACTAGAGTTATTGGACTTAAATTAGTGGTTAGTTACGAATGAAGGATTTTCATTGCGAGACGACGTAACCTATTTTCTTTTAGAGGATCTAGAATGAGATGAAATAGAAAGATCCTTGAAGGACAACATTTCAAAGACTAAGGGAGAGTGTTTAGGAGATGAGGTTGATGGGGTTGAAGATCGGGGGTTAGGGATGAGAGTTCTCTATTTTTTATAGAACTAGGGATGTGGAGGGTGGGAGGCCTTAAAACCTTTTTTTAGAAAATCTTTAGCTTGAGCTTCTATAGGAGGGGAAAAATTTGTGCCAGAAGGGGTAGCTTTGGGTTTTTCAAAGGGGTGATAAAAAATTAAGGGACCCTCCTTATGAGAGTATAAGTATGCATTTGGCTTATTAAGATAAACAATATGTTACTCAAACTAAAAACATGGACCTAGGAGATTGGTAGAGTTGGGCATAGGTTTAGTAAGGTCCATTTCAACATATTCTCTAGGATATGAATGTAGGCTTGCCCATTTATCTGGTTGTTGCCCATTTCAACAGATGCTTTAGGATGTGAATGTATGCTTGCATTTTTTTGTTTGTATGAAAACTATAATATATATTATACTATAGTGTTCCCTACTATGACACACAAAAACACTAATTATTCACACGTAGTTGGGAAAGTGAACATTTAACCATATATGAATAATTTTTTTATTGTTTAGACATGTAATCATTGAAGTGAATGAATTGAAAGTTTTTAATTAAAATAAGGAAGTAAGTGAGGTGGATCGTCAACAATTTATTAGTAAAACTAATTTTTTCTAATTTATAGAGCCGTCAGTTTATTATCACATGCCTCTAATAAATTATTATGATGTCATTGTACAGTTATCTTATTTGAATTAAATTTTAAAAGAAAAATTTAAAATAAATTTTATTTTTTAGAATTTTCATTGAAGGAAATGAAAGCTTTTAAATAAAATGTGGAAGAGAGACCGACGATCAACAATTAAGTTTATTGTCACATCACTTCAATAAATTCATATAAGGTCATTATACAGTTATCTTATTTGTATTAAATGCATAAAGTAATTTTCAAAATAAATTATATTTTTTAGACCTATAGAAAGCTATTAAATGAAATATAGAAGTAAGCGAGGTGAACCATCAACAATTGAGCTTATTTTCACATGGCTTTAATAAATTCATATGATGTCATTGAATAGATATCTTATTTAAATTAAATGAAAAAATAATATTTTAAATAAATTTTATTTTTTAGACCTAGAGTGCTGATCAAATTAGAGCTTTTTAATAAAATATGGAAGTTTGATAGAGAATCAAAAATTGATTTTAGTGTCATATGGCTCTAATTAATTCATATGAGGTCCCTTTTTGAATTAAATATGTAGTTGGTGAAGTGAATAAATTGAAAACTTTTAGATGAAATGGTCAAGTAAGTGAGGTGGACCACCAACAATTAAATTTATCAACACATGGCTCTAATAAATTCATATGATGTCATCGTACTTTTATTTTATTTGAATTATATGTATAAAGTGAACTTTTAAATTAAAAAAAATTAGACCTCTTGAAAGCTTTGATCTGAAATACAAAAGCAAGTGACATGAACCATCAGTAATTGATTTCATTGTCATATGGCTATAATTAATTCGTATGATGTTAGTGTACAATTTCCTTATTTGAATTAAATATATAAAGTATTTTTTAAATAATTTTATGTTTTAGACCTATAGTTAGTAAAGTGAATGAATTGAAAGCTATTAAATGAAATAGCTAAGTAGGGGAAACTCCCTAGTAGCCGCCCAGGCTAACTTCACACACATAGAACTCCTAACCTTAAGTTGGATTTTGATGATTTTTTTTTGTGTAGCTTTGTATGTGAGTTAAGAGCTTAAAGATAAGGTTTCCATTTATGGGTAATCAAAGATCTCTTTGTAGAGACCGTCAAACACAAAGTGGTAAAACATGGTCTTTTCAAAGTGTCGCTCAATACCCACTATGTTCTTGCACCAATAGTCATTTACTCAAAAATGCCAGTGCTTGTGGCAAAATGTCGTAGTAGTCATTACAAAATTTCCCAATAGCAGTGCACAAATGGGCCAATTACCAAACAAAAAAGGTCAAAAATGATCGGCTATTAGTACATGTGTGATCGATACTAGTACATGTGTTTTTATTTTTGGAGCTCCTTTAGTATTAGTAATTGAGGGTCAACATGACAAAAATGTCACGCTTATTAGACCCCCTAATGACTACTAGGGACTTTCCCTTATGTGAGGTGAATCTTCAACAATTCAATTTTTTATGACATCATTGTCCAATTGAAAGCTTTTAAAAGAAATACGACAATAAATGAAACCGTTGGCTAAACTCCCGATAAAATGTGCATGCCTAAGACCATCTATACCATATCTCATCATTCGGTGCATAACACGATAAACGACCCATTTAATGGATGGACAAGTAAACGACAAGAAAACGAACATTTTAGCCATTTTCTACAAGGCTTTTAAAATTTTCCCACTGAACACATTTATAAATATTTCCCGCCCAGCACAATTTGAAAAATATTAATTTAAAAAAAAAACTGACCACATTTGAAGTGGATTCAAATGCAGCATGGAGAAGATTTTACTTTTTTTCTTCAGAGATTTTAGATGGCAGATTTGAGGCTCACTAACATTCTTTGAAATGACTGCACAAGAATTCAGGGAGATCTGGTTTGAGACAAACCATACCTAAATGAGAAGCCGAAGTGTATAATTCGAGACAATTTTTTCGCTTCCAGTCAAGCTATCAGCCGCAGGTAAAGCCTTACTGCTAAATTCTGTGTTGAATTTTAATTTTTCTGAAATTAATGTTTTCTTTGCTTTGTCATATGATACTTTTGTCATGCAGAAAGGTATAGGCTGTCTGTTGCAGTTATTATTTGTTGCATGCATGTCACTCACAGGTAAAATGGAGGACAAGGATCCATCACTTACTAATTTGCAGGTAAAATAGTGTCTCGTGTTTAGTTACTTACTATTTACATTACGTGGTGGCTAAAATAGTGTCATATCATTTTCTTAGCGCTCGAGGTAAAGGCTGGAGCAGTTCAGTTAGTTTTATTATGGTTAAAATTCAACTTTATATTTTCAACTAATGTGCAGGTCGGAGATGCAAAATTTAATTTCGAAGCTAGAGAAATATATGGAATGGAAGTTAAAATCAAGAGAATATTAAAATGGTTATTATTCTCCATTACACATTTTAACTTCATTCGGATTCCTACACATATCGATCATCCATTTCTCTGAATATGTTTTACTTTTTTTTCAAAGATTTCAGATGATTGATTTTCGTTTGTGGAAGAACTTCCATACAAAGTTGGGAAAAAGTCTCCACTTAATTCCCCTATTTTCCCTTTTTATTTATTTTTTGTTTTACTAACATTGCGCTGTCTAAATTGGAGGAGGCTTCCATCGAAATCATGTCTTTCCCATTCTTTGATAAGCTAAATGCCCTCTTCAGTGACAAGATGAGAAAACAGGCTCAAGGTGATCGGGTGGAAGAAGGGATTTGTGAGTCAGCATTTTATACTATCCATATTCTTTTTAATTTATAAGTGGTGTATTATTTGTAGGTTTCATGTTGGTTGTACTTTCTACAAAATATAAGTAGAGATGAAGGATTCAAATTACTCAATATTGTTTTGTGTAAACGAATGTATTTAATGGATTTTTTTATAGAGATTTCAGATGGATGCTTGGACATTCATAATGAAATAGCTCCATTTGTGCTCCTATTGTAATGTCAAACCACTCCTCTTTCATGTTGTAGCACCAATTTCTAACAACACTTGCTAGTCATCTTTGTCAAGCATGTAATCGATTTCATCACCTTTAATCTTAGGCATTGGAACTTTGTTTGGGTGTGCCTCTAGAATGGTTGCCAACATCATCACGTGGCTTCAATGATAGAGATATTAACAATTTTATTATCATTACCCATCTTGTTTCTCTACTTCAATTTGAGTCATGGGCGTGCTTCTAAAGAAACATAGCATGTATGCCATTTAGAAATAAACAAACAAAAATATTGAGACTATAATTTTTTTGTTAAATTATATATTTTTTCATTTCATTGCATCTCTATATTATTGGTTGCATTCTTCTTGCATCTCTTTCTTTGATCTAATAGATGAGATAAGTCCAATCAATATTTCATGTAATGTATCCCCTTTAATGTTTGGCACATAGATGTCCTTGAGCAATAGGAAAAACCTTTGCTAGTTTAGAACTGAAACATCAAAATAATATTATTTTTGTTTAGTTATTGTTTCACTTTTTCTTTTTAATTTCCCTTATGGTTTCAATTATTTGGTTGTAATCTTTATTTCATTTTTATCTTGAAATTTTTTATTATTATTTTTCTTTTTAAATTTTTATTTTTTTTAGTTTAGTTGTATTGTCATATTTGTAATTTGTTTCTAATTGGAAAAAATAATACTATTTTTGTTTACTTATGTAGTTGTTTGATTGTCATTTATATTATTTGTTTTTTATTTTAAAAAGCAGCCGAAATTGGGGGTTGACCTGAACAAAAACTAGCACAAGGAGTGCTGATAACCAGCAAAGTACACACAACAAACCCTCAGCCTATGCCAATTTTAAAAACCAAAAACCAAGAAAGAAAATCAACAAACCCCAGCTCCAACACGGAGCTGGTAACTAGCCTGGAAGTCCTAACAGACCCCAACCTCACCTTGAGGTTGGTAACCAGCCTGTGGTAGTAATTAATAGTAATAAATAGCAGATTACAAAAACTAGAGATTAACCGAAGATATAATAGGCCCACATCGCCCAACCAAAAAGTTCAGGCAAAAAAGTTAATCATAAACAGAGGAAAAGGAAGCTACTTGGGGTTACCTTCCCCGCGTTTCATTAGGAGCTTAAGCCAGTCATCCACGAGGAACTGGTACAGTTCTTCATCCTTTCGCTCACCTCCTAGGTTTGTTTTCTCCATATGAAGGAGTTGGAGCGTAGTGGCAGCTGCATGCATGACCTTCACAGCAAAGTCTGTAATCCTATTAAAGCTTTCCCTGAGATTTTAAATTTTTGTCCTCATTTCCTTTAGCTCCACCTTAGGGTCAAACAACAATAGGGGCTCCTGAGTACCAGTAGTAACAATGGGGGTGTCACTCATAGCATTAGGCATTTTCTCCTCTATTTTTTTAGGGTCCTCCGAGGTAATATTTATAACCACTTTGGGGCTAGGGGACTGTGAATTTGGGATCGATGAATCCACTTTCGTCTCCTCAAAGAGTTTTTTCTTTGAAAGGTCAAAGGCGGGGAGACCAAAAATGGCAGAGACTTGAGAGTCATGGCTTTTCACAGACCCATCCACAATAGGGCTTTGCTTCTTTTTTCCCCTTTCTTTCTCCTCAACCTTAACTTTCTTCCCCACTTTAGCTTTCCCTTGGTGACCTGCTTGATATCTTCTTCCTCCTTTGAATATTCTTCCTCTTCATCCTCTTTAGTGTACCTCTTTCTCACAACTTTTTTCTTTCTCCTCCTCCTCTCCTTCAGATTCAATGGTGATTTGGTCACTGTCGCCCAAACTCAAATTATTCTTCTTGGAAATAGGGGTTTTGGAAGAGGTCGTGGGGTTAGAGAGAGTGACTTGAAGCTCATTAGGATTCTCAGGATATAACATAAAATTATGGAGAGAAACAGTCCTAGGTGTTGGAAATATAGATGGAGTAACTGAGAGGGGAGGGGTGAATCAGTTACCACAAAAATAAATCCACAAGTCCCTTAGATGTCTTTAATATATACTGCTGTTACTCGGTAGATTAACTTATTAT
>MU225988.1:748076-759648 GCA_018584345.1 Thuja plicata
ACTGACCCCACATTAGGTAGATCCCTTTTGTGTTCTTATGTATGTTTATGTTTTATTTCCCTTGATTTGTCTTCCTTTGGGGGCATCTCGTAGTGGAAACGTAATCCGTAGAGTTGTTGATGTTTCTTTTAAAACCATTTCTCCTGTTAATGTTTTAGCAATGAATTTAACGTGGGGGCATACACTCTACTCACTTTTTGCACACACGCACGTTCAAAATAGTTTTCAAGATTTAAAACTTTTCCCTTTATGGATTAAAAGAAACTAATCCTTAAAGCATGGTCACATTTTTACTTTTTAGGATCTCTTGATCCCTCCAGTTTAAATTTACACAGATCTCTTGATCCCACCAGTTTCAATTTACAATGATTTAATCCCTTTAAGAATGGATCTCCCTGATGGGTTGACTAGTGAGTAGCCACATTCACTAGGCAGTTCAATTCCATCTTTTCAGTTACGCCTTTTGTGTGGTTCACAATGAGACATAAGTTCTCATTGGGTGAGATAATCACACCCTTTTCTCTCTCTACTTAACTAAGTGATGTCTCTCTTATCATGATCTTAGGGTTGATAAAGACTTAAGTCCCTTGGGGGATTGAGGGTTTCTTTATCCCTTTTGGATTCAATAAGATTATCTTTTCTGTATATTCTCCTTTACCAAGAGTTTGTGTTGAGCTCATACTCTTGCTAAAGTGGGGGCTAAATGTATAGTAAAAAAATGGAAGCACTTCCATTGTAGACATGTTTAGCCTTCTGAGTAAGTGGTTTGGGATCATGAAAAGTGCCTTGAATGGGTTCCTGATCTTGACATGGCTTCTCCCCTGTTCTGTCCCACTTTCCACTCCTAATTAGCCTGATTTTTGCATTCTGAACTGCAGACTGATGATTCTGGGCTTCAGGGTCAGGGTCAACCTTTTAGGTCTATGTCGACCTCAACCCTGACCTAGGTGAGGGTTGATCTCCTCCCTGACCTAGGTCAAGGTTGACCTCAACCTTGACCCAGGGTTCAGATCCTGGGGTCTTACAGTTTTTGGAGGTCGACCTTTGCAAAAAGTTTTTCCCGCTTCTGGGTTGGCTATTTCGGATTCCGAAGCGTTGATTCCTAAATTATATTTAATATATGTCCTTTCCTAGGGGTAAAGGCTTTAATAGGAATTTAATCCTCCTATGTAGGCCTCCTTGGAAGATTGTGCCCTAATTTCATATAAAAGGGAAGCTTTCTCTCTCATTTTCTCTGAGAACCATCATCAAGCAAAGAAAGTCTTCTAATCAAGCATTCTCAAACTATCTTCAAGTGTGATTCAAGAAAGCAATAAACCAAGATTTTAAGCAAGCATTCATCCATTCAAGTGTCCATTTTCATGAAGGAGATCCATTTGGAGGCCATTGAAGGATTGAAGCTACATAGTGCCCTTTTTGGTGATCTCTCCATCCACCTTCTTCCAAGCCTATTCCAAATTCAAGAACCCATTCAAGACTTGGTGTTGAAGATCTATAAGCAAGAGATTGAAGAAATTTTACCTTTCTACATTCCAAATTTTGAAGCATACTTGTGGATTCAAGGATTCGAATCCGCCACAAGAATCTTTCAAGCAAGGTGAAGTTATGCATTTACTTTGTCCATTTCTACAATTTCAATTACATATATTTGAGGTTAATTCCAAAACCGGGGTTTGACCAAGGAAAACCCCTCCCCCACAACAAACAATCTCCTTTTTCTTGTAGGTACAGGTACAAAATAGTTGATTTGAGACCAGATCTGGATACCCTTTTCAGCTTTCTTTCGGATGGCGTGAACAAAATTTCTGTCGGACCTATGTAGGTTAGGGTCGACATTATTGGGTCAGGGTTGAGATTTGTGGGTCAAGGTCGACCTTTTTTATAAGACGACATCGAAACGGGAAAAAATTTATGGGTTTTGTTCGTCTCTGCGTTTCAGTTCGGGATCAACTGTCAGTTTTTCTAGAAATAGTCTACAGACCTTAGAAAACAACATTCTTTGATCTACAATATTTCAAGGTTAGTACATTTCTCCTATCTCTTCAATTACTGTCATACATCATTTCTATACATATAATTAACAGAATTTAAGGTATCTCCTTTGTTATTCTCCTTTCCAAATAGTTGATTCATTTGTGCATTTTCCCTTCCTTGGGGTGGATCAATTTGGATCTTCCATTTGTGCATTTGGGAGTAAAAGAAGAACATCTAATTTTCTCCCTAATCACAATATACAATCAATCAATGCAATTTAATTAAGGTTAATACAATCTAGGCATGTCAGAGGACAATTTAAACATTTCCTATTTCAAAAATTACATTTCAAGATAATCAATAATCTATCAAACCCTTCTTCCTTAACACATTATACATTCTTAATAAACATATCTCTATTTCAATCCTCCCTATTACATATTAGTGACATCTCCAATTTCATATATTATAATTACATATAAAAACAAATTATTATAATAATTGTTTAACTTAAATTTTTCTATATAAAATATATATTATTTGGTGATATGATTATATTTCATGTATGTTAGAGCTTGTATTTATACATCTCTTATATCAATTGGTGCATTAGTACATAGAAATAAATATTATGATTTATTATATTCTTAATCTTTTAGTTGTATCATATTTTTAAGACTTTAGCAATTAGTATTTTGATATGAAATACTTAATGGTAGTATTCTAAGTTATAATTGGAATGCTAAATGTAATTGATTGGTTTAATGTACATAATTTTTTACCTATGTAATGTTTATTTCTTAATTCCAAGGTTAATTCATTTACCTCCTTATTTTCTATTATATCCTACACAAACTCATGTATGAGAAGGTGAGGAAAACTATGCATATAGAATTGAAAGATGTGAGGAAGCTTGCATTATCCTCCTTTAATCAACATGATAGAACATAAATAGTTATCATAAATTACACATATAATAATAAGTATCGCACAACATACATATCGACATGTATGTTACATCAAATTAACTTCTCATTTTTGAATACATAATGAATAACATTGTGCACATACACATAATATGTATTTAACTATAAATATAAATGAAATAAAAATTGCTCTAATCACAAATTCAAACAAACTACATACATACTCGAACATGTATTATCCATCTAGATAGAAGAATAAGGTAAAAAAAAATTTAAGTGTGGTCATTATCTTCCATTCGGTTTTTTAACATAGAGATCAATGAGTTTTATAAATATAGAATTGCATAAAATTTAAGTGTGGTAATATTTGGAACCGCTCGTCATGATGGATTCACGGGAGACTCTCAGCAGACATCGCAGGTTGAAGGAGCTGCCAGTAATGGCTGGTGAAGACCAGCATGCTACGCATTGGCATAGGGAATTGGAAGTTGTCAAATCTGCCTTGGGACGTGTCAAAATTTATTCTCATCCTGTGCCTTTCAATACAGACGGTTTCCATAAAAGCTCAATGCATGGAAAGAGTTCCCATCCCATGACAGCACAAACAGATGGTGTACAAGGATTTATAGAGCATGGAAATAGTTATCAGCCCGTACCACTATAGACAGAGTATCTCCCAAATATTCCACTATTACATAATCAGCTAGAAGGAAGCAATACAAATTGCTCTTTTTCAGAAGTAATTGTGAAAAAGAATTTGGTTCAAATCATAACAGCCAGACATTTAATTCAATTCCTGAAATAAGAAGATCTACCAGACAGAGAAAATTCCATAAAAATCCTTTGATTATCAGCTGTTGTTTACAGAAGAAGCAGAGCCTGTGGATTTAATTTCTGATCAAATAAAGCCATCAACTTTTAAAGTGGCAATGAAGGATGAGAATTCTGATAAATGGTAGGCTGCAATGCGAGAAGAGATGGATTCTTTGTCAAAAAACCAAACATGGGATTTGGTATCTCTTCCACCCAATAAAATATCATTACGAAACAACTGAGTTTACAAATTGAAGGAAGAAGATAGAGGTCGACAGTGATTTCGTGCCACATTAGTTGTCAAAGTATATGTACAACAGCAAGGTATCGACTTTGATGAATTTTTTTATCTAGTGGTAAATATGACTACCATCCAGGCAATTTTGGGCTTAGTTGCAGCTTGGGATCTTGATCTTGAACAATTTGGATCTAAAAATGACGTTCTTACATGGAGATGTTGATGAAGAATTATATATGTTTCAGCCTGAAGGTTTTGTCAAAAAGGCCCAGTAGCATCTTTATTGCAGATTGAAGTGAAGTTTATATGGGCTCAAGCAAGCCCCAAGACATTGGTATTTGAAATTCGATCAGTTTATGCTTGAGCATAAGTTTGTTTTCTCAGAAGCTAATCCATGTGTGTATTTCAAACATTTGCCTAATGGTATATTTGTAATACTTTTACTTAATGTAGATGACATGTTAGTTATAGGAACTAGCATGACGCTAGTTTGTGAGCTCAAGAAGCAGTTAGCAAGCATATTTTCCATGACAGATTTGGGGGAAGCTGCGAGAATACTTGGTATGCTCATTACAAGGGACAAACATAAGAGAAAACTTTGGTTATCTCAAAAATAATAAATTCAAAAAGTATTGGATAGATTTAGGATGCTGGAAGCTAAGCCGGCTAGCATTCCTTTAGCTCCTCATTTTTAGTTGTCAATTGAATTGTGTCCTAAAACCAAAGAGGAAAAATATTTTATGCAAAACATTCCTTATTCTTCTGCAATTGGGAGTATTATGTACGGCATGATCTCCACTTGTCCAGACATTTCTCATGTAGTGGGAGTAGTAAGCAGATATATGAGTAATATGGGTAAACCTGATTGGGAGGTTGTCAAATGGATCCTAAGGCACTTAAAAGGTACCTTTGATTTTGCCTTATTTTTGGAAAGGATAAGGTATGTTTGCATGGATTTTTGGATTATGATCTTGGTGGAGGCTTAGATAAACGAAGATCCACTTTTGGTTATGTTTTCACATTTGTTGGGGCAGTGATAAGTTGGGGCTCTAAATTGCAACATTCAGTTGCTCAATCATTTGTAGAGGTTGAATACATGGATCTTTCCGATGGGACCAAGGATATGGTATTGTTGTAGCTTTTGTTCAAATAATTGGGTTTGAAGTAAATAGATTTTTCTCTATTTTCTAAGAGTAGTAGAGCCATATTTATGACTAAGCATCATACCTCACAACATTGATCCAAACACATTGAGCTATGCTATCACTATATTTGCCAATTGGTTGAATAAGGAAAGCTTCATGTGGAGAAGATTCATACAAAGGTGAATCTAACTGATGTTGTCACAAAGGTTGTTACCCAGGAGAAGTTCAAGTTTTGCCAAACTTCTCTCGGTATTCTTTAGATATAATAATTGAAGGAAGCATGGGAGTCTTTAATTACAGAAGTGTTGGTCTTCAAGTGGGAGATTGTTAGGAGGTGAAGCCCCATTGTCTTTTTTCATTTTCCTTAATTGTCCATTCGACTTCTTCATCTTATGAAGAGTCTCCTTTGATAGTTTTATACATGTCTGCTATTGTAATTGGATTGATTTGAACCAGTTAATATAATATTTCTCTACAAGTGTGGATGTAGGCATATTTTTCTAAACCATGATAAATCTCTTTGTTTATGTGTAATTCTATATTTTTTGTTTTTGTTTGAATTTTCCAATTCTTTTCGACTTTGACAATTATGGCCATCAGGAAATCAGTAAATTGTGATTTATTCCAACTATAATTTGAAGGGGTGGGACACACAAATAGTTGATGTAGTTCTCAAGCATGCCTTTGAATATGCGATGTGGTCCCTTCCTCAACTTCTAGATCTATGATTTCTACAACTTTACAGTGTATATAGGTTTGTACATCCTCGACTAGCAAAACCATAGTTGGTATGCTTGAGAACACTCTAGCATCATTAGGTTGTGAAGCTACATCTAGACAGAATTTGTACTTAGGCTCTTCACATGTAGTGTTCTTGATTAGGTTGACCTTTTTATCTTTGGCATTCTTGATCTTGGAAATGAGAGATGTGGTAGCCATTGTTTCTAGAAATTAGGGATTTTCCTGCAAACAAACTATGAGCTCGGTGAGTCTTAGTTACTCACCTGATCTACTATAGATGTTGTGGATCTATCTAAATACAATGAATATGCTTGTGAGTCACTCTGCAATCTGGTCATTGTTTTCACTCTACTTCGCTATGGTATTTTCTCTTAATCACTTTGTGAACGAATGAGCTTTTCAGCGCCTTTTTATAGACGATGCCCTAAGTGGTGCAATAAATTATTTCACCCAGGTCTTAGTGTTTAAAGACGGAGTCACTCGGGGAACATACTAACTTCATTCTCGGTGAGAGTGCAATGCTCAGGGTAACTGTCAACTCAATTGACCTTTCACATATTCACTAACAGTGCTCGGTATGTGGCGAAGACTAATTGTCTTTTACATGAATACCGATGATGCTTAGTTTACATCACCAACTTAGTTTTTATATGTACACCGATGATTCTTGGTGTGCATTTGACCGATGACATTGTATTCACAAATTCATAACAAGTAATACCATAGTGCATATTTATTCATGCTAGCTTAGCATTTTACCAATGCATATTGAAAATGATATAAAATATAACTTGGTATAGTGTAGCTCCATACTTACTTATTCTGCTTAGGTGGGGGTGCTGGAATCACCAGATCCATTGGATAAGGTGTCACCAATTGTATTACTTGTACCAGCATCATCTGCATTTCTATCTTTCCTGCACATTTTATTTCTCATTCTCCTAATATCTTCAATGGTATTGCCATTGGAAAAAGTGCTTGTCTCTATTACTTAGTTTCTATAGTCCTTTCTTAGATGACCGACCCTATGATAGTGTAAGCATGCCATTCTAGGGTTATTCCAACTTCTAGACTTTCTCATCCATTTTCTCATGCAGTTTTCAGCTATGTGTCCATATCTACCACATGCTATGTAATTTGTCCATGTGTTGTAATCTCAAACATATGAGTTACCGACTCTTTTTGGTTGATAAGAATTTTCTTGTTCTTTTGGATTTCATGCTTGCATTTTCTTTTTCCTGCATTCAAGAGATGCATGCCCATGTATTTTACAAGTAGGAAAATATTTTTCCATGTAGGTTTCCTTATTTGGTTGTTTCACCTTAGATCTACACTCATGTGCTTTGTGTCCTTTCTTGTTACAGTTATAACAATTTTCTATTAATGTAGATGTGGATTTAGGAATACCTCTAGCTTTGGTCCTGGAAACATTTGATGTGTGTCCTGGGTTTCCACAGTGATCGTATGACTACTACCTTGGTATTGGATTTGTGTAGACATATTTTTGATCAGCTTGGTATGATGATTCTCTATGCTTTGTATACCCTAGACCGATATTGTTGTTGACTCTTCTTTGTCCATCCAGAAAATCATCCATTGTTTTTGTGCTTTCTTTAGATTTCTTAATCATATCATTGTGTTGTTGCTGAATCCTTACTTCATGCTTCAATCTTTCATTTTCTTCTCTTAGCTCACCAATAGCTTCCAATTTCCCATTGAGTTCTATGTTCACTCGATTTCCCTCCTGACTCATAAGAACAATTTGATTGGTGATCTCATGATGATGTCCAGTAAGTCTTTGTATTTCTAATTCTTTCTCTTGTAGCTTTTCAGTGATCTTCTCTTGTCATTAATAGTTAGTGTTCATTCTTTCTCTATTTTTCTAGCATTATTCATAACCTCAATCATCCTTACCATCTGTGTCTCTTGACCTATTTGGAGTGATTTCACATGTTCAGCCAGATGTTGATTGATTTCATTCAGAATTGTAATGTTTCCTTTAGATGTGTCTGATGTATTACTAGATGTAGATCCTGTTGACTCAAACAAATCAGGTATCTCTTCTTCATGATAGTCTGTTTCATTACAGCGAGATGCCATAACCTTTATTTCATTCAATAGTTCTCTCATCTTAATTCTAGCTTATTTGTATTGCTCATAGAAGATCTGTATCTGCAACTTCTGATTCTCAATATTCTTGTCTAGCTTATACCATTCCATTGTATGATCTTTTCTCTCAAGTAATTTAAAATTTTCGAAATAAGAGATCTCGCTCTGATACCAATTGTTGGAATAATGGATGATGTGTACTGAGAGGGGAGGGGTGAATCAGTACCTTTAAAACTTTTATCAATTAACCCTTAATCCTTCAGTAATCAATTCCTTGCATTACTGACCATATATGCTATTCTATATTTGTGCATGTAATATCAAATCATAAACTTAATTTGTATGTAAACATTCATAGAAACATTCATGAAATGTAATGTCACATGACACAAGAATTGGTAACACAGAAAACCTCTATTAGAAGGTAAAAACTGCGGTGGGGATGAAACCCACAAAGCTTCACTATCTGCAGAATGGAAAGTGCCAATTAAGGCTACAAGTTTGATCACTTCTAATGATCTTACCCTATTAGGAGTAACATTTTAGACTGGTTAGGTCTACTCCTTTAAGAGATTTTGCAACACTGTTTAGTATGCACTCAGTTAAGATATTTTCAAAAGGATTGTTAAATCCACCTTCTTAAAGGATTTCTTCTATTTGATACACTTGTTAGAATGTATTAAAAAATACTTATTGACCTAATTATGTGCAATATTGAATTTCTGAATACAAATCCTTTAAATTTTACATTATGGTGTATCACCTATAGTGAGTGATTAATACGTCTATTATGCTCGGTAGCCTTGAATATAGTTCTTCATAATTGATTTCATCTTTTGTTGTCCTTCTGCATGAAACTCTCCATCTGATCCATAGATGTCTATTGTGGCTATAATCATCACCACATTATCTTATTCTAATTGATTACACATCTATTTATACAATGAATTGACCTACATAGGTTTCACACTTTACAATAAAAACTCTATGATCAAAGATTTACAACTTGACCTTGATATCCTAGTTTGCATGTTTAATTGATTAAAACAATTACATTTTCTTTACTTATCCCTCAAGAAATGGTTTTAAAGATAAGCATTAAAGCTAAATATAAAACTCAAGTGTTTTATCTGACGTGTAACTCAGATCCACATTTCTCAGAATTAAAGTTGTCTCTTGGTAGACTAGTGCTTGGGTTTCTCTATAGTCTCTCCTTGGTGATGTCTCTTTAGACATTCTGCTTCTTGATTTTCTCTTTAGACTGACTGTTGGTGATCACTGTGAACTTGTCTATCAGGTTCCTCTGTGAACTTGTCTGTTGGTGAAGACCAGTTTTGGTGTTCTCTTGCACTTAACATTTTCGGTCACCTCTATGAACTGTTGTGTTGGGTTGGACTATAAACTTGTCTTTCGGTGATCATGTTACCGACGGTTCAAAAACTATTTCCTTTATATACTAATGACATTTATGATCATCAACTTGATCTCAAACCTTGAAACTAATGTGTCTCCTCTTTTGGTCTGCCTACACTTTATATTTCTCTATGTTAGACTTAAAAGTCTCTTTCACTTGTTCATGAACATTTTTTGTTTAGTTCTGCTAAGTCCACTCCTTGGGCACTATTTTTTAAATTATTTGGAAAGTCCCTCAAGTCCATCACCCCTCTAGGATGAATTCCATAGTTTATTTTAAAAGGATTTTTACTTGTACTCCTTTTTATGGTATCATTAAATGCAAACTCTACCTGTGAAAGAATTGAATCCCAAGACTTTGAATGTTGTTTGGTCAGAAATCTTAATAGATTTCCCAGTGATCTATTGACCACCTGAGTCTTCCCATATATTTGAGGATGGTAAGTAGAATTTATTGAAAGGTTTGTTCCTAGCTTCCTACAAAGAGTCCTCCAAAAATGACCCTAAAACTTCACATCTCTGCCATAAATAATTAAAGAGGGTAATCCATGTATGTGTACTACTTATTTAAAGAATAATTTTGCAATATGGGATGCGTCAATTTTGGTCTTCCAAGGGATAAAGTGTGCCATATTTCCTAATATTTCTACAATCACAAATATGCTATCAAATCCTTTCTTCATCCTAGAAAACCCCATAAGAAAGTCAATACTAACACTGTCCCAAGGTTGTGTTGGAATTGTCAATGGTTGATAGAGTCCTTGATTTGTGTGAACTCCCTTAGACAATGATAAGTGATCCCCCATAGTGCCACAATGATAAGTGATCTTCTAACCAATTTAAGTATTTTATCAATTCCAAAGTGATCCCCCATAGTGCCACAATGATTTTATTTAATAAGATTTACCCTCATTGAACATTTTGGGATACACAACTGTACCCCTTTGAACAACAACACACTTTGAATCACAGGATTAGAATACAATGTATGGTGTACATATGAGAAAGTAGTACAAACCTGATATATTTCACCAAAATTTGTTATCACTTTTGTACAAGTCCTTTAGGGAATAAATCCCTATGTCTTTTATATGTACTTCTTGCATCAAATGGACTCTCTTGCTGAGGGTATCTGCCACTTTTTTTGTGTACCATTCTTATGTTTTATGTTGAATGTGTATGCCTACAACTGCTCAACCCACTTCATGTGTCTGGTACACATGGTTGACTGTGAAAATAATGAAGTCATTTGAAAAAAAATAATGCACCCACTTTTTAAGTGCCTATACCATTGAATAGAGTTCCAAAGAATAGGTACTATACTTTTGTTTAGCCTCATTCAATTTTTTCAGAGAAGAAGGTCAAATGCCTACCCTCTTGGCTAAGGAGTACACCAATTGTCAAATTACTTGCATATGTCTCTATTGTGAAAATTTTGTTAAAATCAGGAAGTGTGAAAATAGGAAATTAAGCCACTCTACCTTTGAGGTATTCCAATGCTCCTTCTTCCTTGGATGTCTATTCAAACTTGAATTTCCTTCCCCCTTTGATGGTGTCAATAAATGGTGAACATATATGGCTGAAATTCTTAATGAATTTCCTATAAAAGGTAGTCAACCCATGGAAGCTCCTCACCTCACCTGATGTCTTTGGTGTTGAATAATTTAAGATAGCATCCACCTTTTGCGGATCCATCTTTAAAGTACCCTTGGAGATCACAAAGCCCAAATAGCTTAGTTCTTGTTGCTGTTATACATTGAATTTGCGCCTCTGATCTCAAGCTCTCTTGGTCTTGATAATCCAGTATAACATGGGAATCATCTCAAGGTTGTGGGACCTTATGCTAACCGAGATGAGACCTCCAGGTTCTAGGCTGGTTCCTCTTGGATAATCACCTTAATTTGCTTCTTAGACAGGAAAGTAAATCTTTTGAGGGAAAGGGATAGAAGGATTGCATGAAAGGGAAATGACTGAAAGCAAATCTACCTACTAGGTGATACACCGAAATTAGGGCTTGGATCTCAGTATAGAGGGATGAAACCAATGGAAAAACCAGGTCTAATAAGTCACAACTCACTAGATAGGATTGCATAAGTATTTCATAGGAGGGTCTGAACAATGGACTCAACCTATGACCTGCAAACAAACATCCTTCTCTGCAACCAGGTGTAGGAATGAGACAAGACTGCTAGGGGCTGAAGTATACCCACAAA
>MU225988.1:775171-800734 GCA_018584345.1 Thuja plicata
ATTTTCATAGCTTACTTTGCATTATCATCTAGTTTGCATTGCATTGCATACATTTGATTCATTGGAGATATTGGCATTCTTGCCCTTGTCTTCATTGTGAATCTCTCGTTGTGTGGTTTATTGGCAAGGTCATGAGTTTATAGCTCTAGCTGAGAGCAATTTTTACAAATCTTGCAACTCCATGCATAGAGAGCTATGGATCGATTTGTGAGGGCTCATTCTTGAGTTTCCTTGCATGTAAGGATTCATAGAAGTGCACTATTTTGTGTGTACAACCAGTAGACAAGGGATGAAACCCTAGTCTATTCCTCAAGTGTTCAAATGTATCTTTTGGAAATGGTTTTGTGAATATGTCTTCTAGATTTTCTTTGGATTGTACATATTCCAGTATCACATGTTTCTCTTGTACTTGTTCCCTCAAGTAATGATAGTTAATATATATGTTCTATGTCTTAGCATGCATCACAAGGTTCTTTGAGATGTTTATAGCACTTGTATTATCACAATAGATAACCACTGGGTCAAGAATTTCCTCATTCATACCTTTCATTAATTTCTTTATCCATGCAATTTTAGAGTAATTTGTAGTAACAACTACATATTCTGCTTCTATAGTTGATTGAGATATGCATCGTTTCTTTTTACTTATCCATGTGACAATTTTGTCACCCATAATGAATGCTCCTCTTGTTGTGCTCTTTCTATCATTTATGTTTCTAGCTCAATCATCATCATTATAAACTTGTAGCTAAAATTTTCCTTCTTTATTGTAGCATAAATCATAGTCCTCATTATTTTTCATATATCTTAAAATTTTTTTAACAATAGTCATGTGTGATTCCTTAGGATTAGCAGAGAATCTCGCAACTATACCAACTACATGTGCTAAATCAGGTCTATTGTATAAAACATACATTAGTTTTCCAATCATAGATCTGTATAAGGTTTGATTTACCTGAATTTTCTTGTCTTCCTTTGTCAATTTGCATCCGGATTCCATACGTGTTCTATTTAGTTTTGATTCCTCCATCTTGAATATCTTCAAAACTTCTTTGATGTATTTGGATTGTGTGATGTAGATGCCTTCATCCTGTTATAGAATCTGTAGACCAAGAAAAAATTTGATCGCTCCAAACATTGATATTTCAAATTGTTTTCTCATTTCATTAGAAAATGAATTTCATAGCATATCATTACATCCAAATATGATATCATCAACAAATATCTCAACAATCAAAGTATTATCATCAATATCTCCTTTCAAATACATATTACTATTGTCACTTATTCTAACAAATCCAATACTAATGAGATAAGAGTGAATTCTTTCATACCATGCTCTCAACGCTTATTTCAATCCATACAAGGCTTTATGTAGTTTACAAACCATGTTCCTCTTGTTAGGATCAACAAACCCTTCAGGTTGTTCAATGTATACCTCCTCTTCTAGTATTCCATTCAAAAATGCAAATTTAACATCCATTTGGTATACTTTGAATCCTTTAAAAGCAGCATAAGAAAGTAGAATACTTACTACTTCTAGTCTAGAAATAGATGTAAAGGTTTTTCCATAGTCAATACCTTCTTCTTGTGCATACCCTTTACATACCAGTCTTGCTTTGTTCCTTGTGACTTCTCCATTCTCATTAAGTTTATTTTTGAAAATCCATTTGGTGCCAATGAAATTTTTGTCACTCGGTCTAGCTACTAATTTCCATGTTTTATTCTTCTCAATCTGTTTAATCTCTTCATTCATTTCACTAAGCCATTCTTGATTCTCAAGAGCAACATTAACAGATTTAGGCTCAAAATCACAAATCAAACATCTAGTATTAAGTGACTTACTTCTAGTTCTCAATCCTGCTCTTTTGTCTCTAATGATTTGGTTTTGTTGATGGTGTCTTCTGACATGTTTAGCAAGTATAGGTTCAGGTCTTTGTTCTTTATTTTTATCTTCATTTTGATCTTCATTGTGATCTTCATTATCACTTGGTTCAGCATTGTGAACATTTTCCTAATTCTTGATGTGTGTAGCCTGTTGCTTGGTTGCATTATTCTGTCACTTAAGTAAGGTGTCATTTTATTTAATGTAGACAAATATGTTGTAATCTTTAGGTTTCTTTCTGCTTTCCTCATCATTTTTCTCAGCAAATTCATCCACTTTAACATTTTCTCTATCAATGATTTTGTTAGAAGATT
This sequence comes from Thuja plicata, assembly GCA_018584345.1. NCBI lineage: Eukaryota > Viridiplantae > Streptophyta > Pinopsida > Cupressales > Cupressaceae > Thuja > Thuja plicata. The sequence continues at coordinate 777,371 of MU225988.1, forward strand.
TGTTCAGACATTTAGAAGATTTTCTTTTAGTAAAATATCCTATAAATATTCCTTCATCACTTTTAGAGTCAAGTTTCTCATTTCTATCATCTTTAAGTATATAACATTGACTTCCAAAAATTCTAAAGTAACTCACATATGGTGTGTATCTATACCATAGCTCATAAGGTGTCTTATTTGTGTCTTTCTTCAATTAAACTTGGTTTAGTGTATAGACAGTAGTACTTACAAATTCTCTACAGGATGTTTGTGTGATGCCTTTTTCAATCATCAGTGTTCTGGCACAATCAACAACTGATCTATTCCTCATTTTAGCAACCCCATTTTGTTGTGGTATTCTGGGTGCAGAAACTTGTCTTGTAATCCCATGCTCATTTCAAAAGTTAGTGAATTCATCAGAAATAAATTCTCCTCCTCTATCTGATCTTAAACATTTCATTTCTTTTGCACTTTTTTTTTCAAATTTAGCTTTATACCATTTGAAAATCTTAAATGCTTCAGATTTCTCTTTTAAGAACATGATAGTTATCATCCTAGAATATTCATCAACAAACAGAGTAAAGTACCTATCACCATAATAGCTCTTTGTTCTCATTGGTCCACATATGTCAGTAAGGACTAAATCTATAATAGCATTAGATGTGTAGGTTTTGTTCTTGAAACTAGACTTTGTCATTTTTCCTATTTGGCTATTCTTGCACATAACATGGTTGAGATTTGAAATACTTGGTAAGCCTCTCACTTTTCTTTTCTTACTTATCTTAACAATGTTGTCAAACTTCACATGACATAACCTTTTATGCCATAACCAAATGTCTTCATTTCTAGATAATGAACAAGTGGTCTCAATATTATTAAGATAGAATAGATTACATTTTGTTTGTTCACCAGTACCGATAAAATTTCCTCTTCTATTATAGATCATTGCCTTTTTTATCTCAAATGCAACTCAGTGTCCTATTTTGTTCAGTTGTGAAACCCTCAATAAACTATAGTTGAGTCCTTTCACCCAATATGCATTTTCACATTTGATCAGATTATTCAACATGATGGTACCTTTTCCTTAAACAAGGAAAGGTGAGTCATTACCTATCTGTTAGTGAACAGATTTGTCTTTTAACATATAATCTTTTAAGTTTTCTCTATCACCCTTAAAAGACAAACTATTTCTAACAGTTGGGTAAGTGTATTTTGTAATCAATTCCCTCTGAATTTTATAACAGGTACAACTCCCTTATATGATATTCAATGAAATGAGAAAATAATTTAATCGATTAGCTTTTAACCAAAAAGCTTATAAAGGCAACAATATCATTCTTTAATGATATGCTTCAAAATAACTTGTGAAGTAAATATAACCAAGTAATGAATAGGAAGGAAACACAGTCACTTCCACAATGGCATTTCATGAAAAACATAAACAACTTCGACTGTAGATAATAGATAACAGATAAAATTCAAGTTTTAGATAACATGAAGCAACTGATTAAGATATAAAATAGGCTAAACAATATTCCAACATAGGGCACTTTGCTCAAAATCATGAACAACACAGATTCATTGATCTTCCTGTCATATACTTTAGAAATTACTACACAGGTAATTGTCTAAAAATCAATTTTGTTCACAACATTCACCCTCTGAACTATAATTATCAAAACTATATCTATCTATCAAAGTTTTTCTGAACCCCTTCAAAGTTTTAGCAGTTAGAATAAATAGAAACAGAGCACCGAGAGGCCTCCCAAAAAACACGGCCACTCAGTGAAACAGTTAAGTAACTAATCCATCAGTCAGAGGACACATGTCCTTAAAGTTTAGCATAATAACATAGTAAAAAGGGAAACTAGATGGCAGAATTAGGCTCTTTATCTAAGGCACGATCCTTGCTTGTCATTGGACTCCCTTCTTCATCAGTAATCGATTGAGTTAGTTTCCATTCTTTGTATGCTTGAACTAATTCCTTTGCAAGCAAAAGGTGCGGGATTTTAGAGTTCACTATTCGGGCCATGGAGGCATCTTTATTCCAGCTCAGCTTTTTCACCCTATCAGTAACATTAGATAACTGATCAACACACAAATAAATCATGGATTCAATCCTTTCTATCTAGGTCAAATCATAGGCCTTGGGATGAATCTTGTCTCTGATAGTTTTAATATCTGATTCAAAAGCATCCAAAGCACCTTTCAGTTCTTGTTCACCAAAGATAGAGGGGTAGGTATAAATGAAATTAATCATTTTCAAATATGTTAGGGCAGCCTTTTGGATCTGCTTTGCTTCAGATTCATATTCTTTATTCTCTGTAATGGCACTTCTTATCAGGGCAATACGCTAGCTGATGTTTTTTCTGAGTATGAAGAAGTAGGACTCCTCGGCACCTTTAAGTGACTTTTCTACACATAATTTATTAAAGCCATGTCTTTCAATTTCCATAAATTTGGTCATTGTTGACACCCACTTTTCTTCATCTGTGCCCCATACTTTATGTTGAGCCTGCAGTTCCCCTATAGTTGTCTCAGTGTTATGAAGAATTGAATGAGAATCTTTAATATACTATCTGCCATTATTTAGCACTTGAGCCGTCCATTCATCCACTGAAGAAACTAGAGTTTGTCCCCTTTGAACTTGATTCAGTAAAGTCTTATTTTCTTCAGAATTGGGATCGAACACTTGAGAAGACTGAGACAACGGGGTAGCATCAAAGTTGCAAAATGTGTTAATAAACTGAGAAAGTGAAACAATGGTCTGTTTCAATTCTTTCTTTTCTTTGCTATCCTGCACCGATGTAATCAGCATTAGTTGGGCTGTTTCTTTGAATAGGTGGTTTTTCCCAGCTCTGTCCATTGTTCCCAACTCAATTTTGGTAACTTCAAAGTCCTCAACTGCCACATCTGACTTGTCTTCCTTAGGCCTATAAGTAGCGACCTCGACTGTCCACTTTCTAGTCTTAGCATCAGCAAACATGCGTGCTATGATTTTTACCTTCTTGGCTTTAGGTGTTTTTTGAGCATACTTACTCACAATATCTTGCACTGGTATGGACACAGGAATCAGATTCCACTTTTTGTTGATCGAGGAAGTCAATAGTTTGGGCGTGTCACTGGTTGTTGCTGGTTAGGGACCGACTTTAACAGGAGTGTCCATCAAATCAAGGGTTACATCTTCAAGATCAAAATGATCTTTCCCAATTTGGTCATCATCACCAATTTGATAATTCAAGTCTTCAAACTTGTCATCTTCCAGATTAACTATCTTCATCTATTCTTGAGTCATCTTTGCCTTCTTTTGTGATCGGGAGCGTGACCTGGTGATACGTTGAGGAGAAACCACAGATGAAAGTTCTGCAACAGACTTCTTTTTAGATTCTTTCTTTTGTTGCTTACCAGATGAACCTGCATTATCAGATGTTTTAGGCGTGTTAGAAACAATGGGGGAAGAAAACAAAATTGAAGATTTATTTCTAGTCTTTTTAGGACTGGACTGCTCTTTCTAGTCTTAGTTAATTTGAGAACATGTTGTGTTCTGCTTTGAATGTCATCATCTTCCTCTTTTGACCAATCAACATCTACCTCTTCAGTATCAAGAAGTTTTTTGAAATTAGGTTCAATAAAATTAGAACCATCATCTGTTACTCCCTCTATAATGAATTGTATTCTCATGGACATAATTTGAGAGATGCAGAGTCTACTATGGCTTCTGGTCATGACTTGAGATTCGTTTAAACAATCCTCCCAGAAATCCTCTAAATGGGGGACTGGAAACATGTGAGACCTTAAACACAGGTTGCTACTAGAAATTTTTTTGTTATCGAAGCCTGTTCTTTCTGTATAGTACTTGAAATCGAAATGACCGAGGTCACTTCCAATACTTATGGCATCTTCAAAGGTTGGACATGAAAGCTTCCCTAGTTGTAATGGGAATATTTTTTCACCTCGGTCTCCAGGAAGGAAACGCTTTAGTACAACGGCAAGCTGTCTATAGATTTCAACAAAAATGAAATAGTCAAATGCATATCTAGGAAATTTGGTAGGGGCATCCTCAAAACCACCAATTCTTAAATAAGCTCAAACTTAGGGAATTGGATATAATAACTCCCAAACCAAGTCACAAAGTGCTGAGCTTCTGAGCCTGTCCTCCTAGCGGAATCTCTAGAAATTTCAAAGCAAAGCTTTCCCATAAAAGTATCATGAACTCTCTTGTAATTCTGAATCACACTATCTTTGCAAAGCATAGAGAAATATTTAAACACACACATGCCATCAATCCAAGGCTCATTAACCATGCCACTCCATATCCTACTACATGCTAGACAATACATGAGATAAGAAGACATATAAAAGCTATAGCCAGTATGCTTGGAACTATTCAACTTTTCCCTCATGGATTTTGCAATTAACTCAGCCCAATCCAGCTTATGCTTGCCCTCTAAAATAATTTCTACATAAAAAAATAACCAATCTAGAAACAAAGAAGCCTCGGGTGACCCTCTAACTCTTTGCAACATTACCATGATATCACTAATGTGCGGATGCATGTGATTTCTGTTTAACTTCTTGGGCAAATGAGAACCTCCTCTTTGGGCATTTATCAACCAATACGTAGCCATGGAAGTATGGTTCACATCAGTGTTAGGCTTGAACTTAACTAGAGATTGGGTAGGAGAAAAGGCTGAAAAAGTCTATTCTTGGATTTGGCAAGTTGAGGCAACAATTCCTCTATTTACGGCCATCAACACTTTGCTATTTTTGTTAAGAATTGACTTGGTTCACTGGTCATAATGTTTAATACATTCATGGAAAAGCTCAGGGAAAACCACTCCAGGAGGGAAGCACAAGAATATACATAACCCACTACTCAAAATTTCCATAGAAGGGACATTTTCTTCAACATATGCAGTAAGCCTATCAGCTATCCCTTCAATATCATACCCTTTTAGGTCTGTGTCTGTTACGATAGAATTTTTGTAGACTAAACTAGACACATTCCCAAAGAAATGAAATGCTGACTTCATTTTTGCAAGAACAGACTACAAATTGCTATAGAAACCCCTGTAAAATTCACCAGCTTTTAAATTTAAACACTGGAAGAGTGACAGCCTCACTTACCTTAATCTCCGAAGAAAATTTTGCAACTGGAGCTCCAAAAAACCCTTACCTCCGCTCTTTGCGCATATAGACAACAACAACAATTCAAAAATAATGAATGCCAAGTAGGGCTTTTAAAAGAAACGTCTTGAATGAGCAATTAATTACTAATAATTAAGACAATAATGTCTCAAAGAGAGAAGTGACCATTTCCACACACGATCATTTACTGCCACTTAGTGCAAACTTTTATGTCTCACAAATTCCTCATTAATTCGATAGCTTAGACATGATTTAGCCACCGCCAAAAGACTTCTTCATTAAAAGCTTTACCTGAGTGGGACCCATGTTTGAAAAGATGGCAGTTGTCCTTGATTTATGCCACATGTCATTTTTTAAAGATCCTTGAACAGCCTTGAACCCTCTTGAACACTCTTGAACACTCTTGAACAGAGTTCAAAGATGTTCGTATGTGTTCACCCTCGTTCAAGCCCGTTCCTTAATATCCCACCAACACTTTGGTACAAAGAGCCAAATTATTTAACCGATAACCTTCCACCCTTGATCGACCAAAGTTCTGTAACTTGTGATCATGAAACACCTCCTTTTAGCAAAAATGCTAATCACCCGCTTCAACTTTATAAAGAATATGGAATAGCTTGAACATCCTTGAACACCCTTGAACAGAGTTCAAGGTTGTTCATAGGTGTTCAAACCTGTTTAAACCTGTTCAAAAGATATGTTAGGAAAAGGCTTTTCTCTCTTGAGCAAGCAACGATGGAACATAGGGAAGATCTTTCACTAAGATTTTAAACATGAGTGCTTAGGCAGCTTGAGATACACAAAATAACAAGGCGACTTGGAAAAAGTAACACTAAGGACAAAGTTCAAGATTTGGACTAACACCGGCTCTGACTGGGGACTGGCTTTTCTCAAAAGCTAGAGAACTCAACTACTCTGGTTTCGTGAATTGCTGCAAAAAGGGCTCAGAAAAATTGCAAGAAAGGGAAGACACACCAAATAGAAGAAAACCTAACCTAATATATACAGTAGGACACAGAGACAGAGACTAAAGCTTCAGCAATTTAAGATCTTGCCCATTATAGGAAAATGGTAAGATCGTTCCATCTGGATAAGCCAACTTGAAAGCATTCGTTCCCAACTCTTTAGTGATAATAAAGGGGCCTTTCCATAGTGACTCAAACTTACTATGGGCACCTTTAGGAGCTTTTCTTTTTTCCCATAGCATAACTTCATCTCCTGTCAGAAAACTTCTGGGTCTTGCTTTCCTATCAAAACTATTCTTCACTCTAGCTTGATGCTCAGTAATCTTATCTACCAGAGCTTCTTTTTCTTCTTCTAATTTGTGCAAGTACATAATTCTTTTCTCCAAGGAGCCTTTGAAAGTTTGGTCCTTAATGGCCATTTGTAGCTTAGCTGCGGAGAGTTCCAGAGGAACTGATACTTGTGCCCCAACTCCATACACCAAGTCAAAGTGTGCCATACCGATTGCTCTTTTAGGTGTAATTCTATCAGCCCAAAGGGCTTCAAAAAGATTCTTATGCCAATTTTTGTCACTATCATCTACCAGCTTTTTCATGATCATTATCAAGTTTTTATTACTTGACTCGGCCTGTCCATTTCCTTAGAGGAAATAATCAGAGGAATGAACCAGAGAAATATTGTGATCAAAATAGAAAAGGGAAAGCTCCTGTTAAGAGAAATAAGTGGCATTATCTGCTACAATATTTTGGGGTACTCTAAAATGCACCAAAATGTTATCTTTTAAGAAATCACAAACTACTTGAGAATTAGCCTTTTTGGTTGGAATAGCCTTGACCCACTTAGTGAAGTAGTCAGTCGCTGTTAGGATATAAATGTGACCTAAACTTGACTGAGGAGTGACAGGGCCTATAAAATCAATACCCCATTGCTTGAATGGTCCACTCACCACAACTGGTCTTAAAGGTAAAGTAGCTAATTGAGATCTTCCAAAAAATAATTGACATTTTTCACAATTCCTGATGAATACATAGGCATCTCTGAACATACCTGGCCAATAAAAACAATTTTAGAGGATTTTGAATGTCGTTATCCTAGATGAGAAATGGCCTCCACAGGCCTCCTCATGAAAGGTTTTGAGCAACTTCAATTGTTGGCTTTTATCCACACATCTTAGAAACGTACCATCAAAACCCCTTTTATAGAGCACACCTTACCATATTACGAACTTAGCAGCTTGTAGCCTCGGAGTTCATCTTTCTTTAGGTGACAGTGTTTGTGGACATTCTCCATACATTAGGAAATAGGCAATGTCACAAAACCAAGAATCTATTAAACTAACCAATAATACTTGAGATATTTCAGATTCTGGATTTTCAAGATGACTAACATTTTTTGTGATAAATTTACACAAACCTCTACCTCTAACCAACTTAGTGAGTTTGATTATCAAATCATATTCATAAATATTTTTCACCCATGCTGCTCTTTTGTTCATGGCTATTTCTTGTTGGGTGAGTAGTGCCTTCACCACTGAATCAGGGACAAATACTATAGAATGAGAATGGAGGATGTAGAATCTAAAATGCTTAACTGATTTCACCACAGCAAAGGCTTGCTTTTCAATTGGAGAATACTTTAGTTCATGCTTCTTTAAAGGTGTACTCATGAAAGTGATGGGGGCTTCATTTCCTGAAACATCTTTCTGAGTTAGAATTCCAGACAATGTGTGATCAGAAGCGTAGCAATAGATGATAAAATCTTTTTTGTAATCTGGGTAAACTAGAGATGGGGCATTGGCCATGGCTGTCTTATTTTCTCCAAAAGCCTTCTTACCTTATTCTATCCACGTAAAGGGATGTTTTTCACTCATCATTCCCACTATGTGCCTTGTTAACTCGAAAAAATCTGGGACAAAAGCCCTCAAAAAGTTAATTTGACCGAAGAAAGATTTGACTCCTATCCTTGTTGAAGGTAGACTGATCTGTTGAATAGCCTTGACTCTTTTGGGATCAATTTTAATTCCCTCTTTGGATATAATATGTCCCAATAATTTTCCCTCGGTCACACCAAAAACTAATTTTTTAGGATCAAGAGATATGCCATGATCTCTACATCTCTGTAGAACTGATTTAAGGTCTCAAACATGATGTTTCCTCCTTTTGGAGTACACAGTTAAATCATCAAGGTAAATTACTATGATTCTATTTTTCAAATCAGCAAAAGAGGAATCCATTTCCCTTTGAAAAGTTTCCCCTGCATTGATCAGGCCAAAGGGCATCCTATTGTAAGAAAAAGTTCCCCACAGTGTAGTAAAAGAAGTCTTCTATCTATCATCATCAGCTACACTTACTTGATTATATCCAGAAAACCCATAAAGCAGAGACATAATTTCTGACCTTGCAACTGCCTATAATACGTGTTCCATTTTGGGCAGGGTGTAATTATCTTTGAGACTGGCCTGATTTAAATTCCTAAAGTCTACATAGATCCTTATTTTTCCATTCTTTATTCTAACAGGGACAATATTTGCAATCCAGGTTGAATGGTGGATAGGGTAAATGATTCTGGCTTTTAGCATCTTGTCAACCTCTTTTAATATTGCTTCTAAAACCTTGGGATTGTAACTACGAAGCCTTTACCTAAAAGGCTTTGATTCAGGCTTGATAGGGATATGATGACTAAATTTCCCTTTCAGAAAATCTTTAAGATCACTATAATCCCAAGAAAAAATATCAGTGTAGGCTGTTAATAGGATCTGAAGGTTTTTCTTTTCTTGGGCAGACAAAGTTTTACCTATAGAAATCCACTTTGGTTCAGCCACAGTGCCAATGTTCACCTTTTCATATTCCTTTTGCACATCTGATTGAGAATTTTTCTTGGAACAAAACTATCATCTTTTCAAGAAAACAAGTTCTTGGGAATTTTGTTGCTTTTCAACTGGACAATTTCTTCTTCTTGTAAGAATTCATGATTTATCCCTCTGCTATCTTCATTCATTCCTTCAAAGTACATAGAAGAGAAAGCTTCTACACACGCCATAAAATCCTTTATCTGGGTATCATCTTCAAAAACTTGTAGGTGTTCAATGTTATCTGGGATAGCTGGTCTATATATCATCTCAACCCTATATGTTCTAGTTTTGAAATCCAGGTGAGGAAGGAGCAGAGATGCTGATACAGCTAGGGAATCATCCCTTGTATTGAAACTTCTGGGAATAGCTTCTATGGAAAAGGCTTCAAAAGAATCCATTTCATCCCATAGGAAATTTTTGTAATGTTTCAAACGCTCATTCTTTACTGAAAAATGACCTTTTACTTGTTTGATGATAAGCTCAGCATCACCTTTCACAACAAGTGCCTTTATTCCCAATGCTTTGGCTTCTCGCAACCCTAACAAAAGAGCTTCATATTTGGCGGTATTATTGGTATTTTTAAAATCCAATTTGTAGGAAAAAGGAATATACTGATCATCAGGTCCCTTGAAGACTACACCAACTCCAGAACCTGCGGTAGCACAACTACCATTAAATTCCATCAACCAAGTTTTCTCATTTTTACCAGGATGTTCAAAAACAAGAGGGGCTTGATCTGAGAAAATCATGTAATTACCTAATTCACAGTCTTCAAATAAAATTTGTGCCTTAGGATCATCAGATGGAATTACAGTGTATTTTTTCTTGGCTTCATGCTCAATTTTGACCTTTTTCTTCCCAATAGGGATGATGTCTTCTAACCAATCCATCTTTATTTCCCTGCCCATGTCTCTGCAGAAAGTTCTACTCAAGAGCATACCGTAACTTGTAGGTATATCTGCTACTAAAATAGTTAGCTTGAGCCTCTTATTAGGATAGGCTACTAAAACAGCTTGAGCATCTTTAAGCTGACCAATTAAGGGTACTTTTTTTCCATCCATTGAATAGCACCTCCCAAAGGTTTTGGTCATGGTTAAACCTAAAGCCTTGGCTATAGACGAGGGCATTACGTTATCGGAGGCCCCTGATTCTATAATTTAGTTACTCAATTTGAGGCCATCTAAGAGTAGGGAAATATAAAAGGGGTCAGGCTTCCTAGTTTCATCAAATTCACATTTCACTTCAGGAGTAGGAGTGACAACAGTGTCGCTCTGATTCATGACAAACAGTGAAATAACTGCATGAAAATCAACTGGAGGATCAATTGGGTCAACAACACATTGGTTAGATTGTGATTATTTCACAAGGTCACCTTTCACATATTTGACTAATTTGTCTAATTCTTTGGGGTTTAACCTCAGATATTCTATGGGAGAGATTTGGATAGCATAAGACTTGCAAAATTCTACAATATCAAAAGAAGACAAGCTGGAGTCTTTTCACACAACCTTAACATCAGGGGTCAAAGAGCTAGAAGAAGAAGCAGTACTTACAGGATCCTGAGTATTATGGACAGGATTAGCTGGAGTTGAACTCTTCTTTGAAAATTTTTGATTTTGAGTAAGCATAGCACAAGTAGGATCCCCAAGGGTGACTAGAATATCTCCTCTTTCTGAATAAGATTCCTATTCTAAAAATTATGAACTAGAGTTGCCAGGTCTATCTTGAGGGAGCTCTTCTATTGTACATTCTCCTAACACATCCTTAGTAGCCTCCATTTGTACATGTCTTTTCATATCAGGGCAAGAATTGCCATCATGATCCGTTGTTAGATGAAAGAAACACATGACAAGTTCTTTTGGTGAGGCTTCTATGGACAATCTTGGTTGATTCAGAGGCAACAAAGGAGTTTTATTATGCCATTGATTAGGTTTTTTTTGGCTGATATCTTGATAAGGAGAAGGGAATGAAGATCCTTATTTTGGTAATTGCCTTTTCAAGGCAATTACATCATTCAATAATCTTTGAACGACTGGATCTGTAGGAGCTAAAGTAGAAGGTTGAGAATGAGGATTTTGAACATCTTTTCTCCATTTCCTAGTTGTAATAAGATCATCTTCTAACCCAGTAGCTTGTTCTTGGGCAACAGCTAAATCAGCTGGTCTACTCCTTCTTAAGTGAAATCCTATGTCCGGGGGCATAGAATTTACAAAGAAACACTGCTAGTTTTTAGGGGTTGGTCTTTTGGCAACAGGGATTCTATGGATAACTTTGTTGTATCTTGCCACATAATCTGTCATTAGCTCTTGAATTTCCTTCTTCATTTGTGTCAATTGTGCTAGCAATAAAATGTTCATCATCAGCTCGTTTAAAATTCCCTTCGAATGTTGTCTTCATGGTTTTCCAACTTGTGATTGATCTAGCTGGCAGATGACCAAACCTTTCTACAGCTCCTTCTGAGAGAGATTGAGTGAAGAGTCTTACTGCTACATCTTCATGTTGTACTGCCAAAATGGTAGTAGCTACATTGAATGCATTCAAGTGTTCATCTACCGAAACTTTACCATGTCTCGAGAATTTAGGTAAGATTTCTTTAATAACTTTAGGGAGAGGATGATGAGCTCCAAAATTCAAAGGACCAATGGCTGCACCCCATGGAAGAGCCATAACTGTACTTGGAAAGATTGTAACTAGAGGTGGTGCTTGAATACCAGATAAAGTTAAAGCTTGCCAGACACTAGAGGACAAAGAAGAATTGGGGGTAGCTTTAGGAGGAGAAGAAGGTCTACTTTTTTCTTTGGGTCTTAAGATGGAAGGGGAGGAAAAATGAATATTTTGCAAGCTTTCAAAGAAAGTATCAAAAATACCCTCCTTCCTCTGATCATGGTGTAAGGTCAAGAATCTAGAATTATTCTAACTTATTACCTCTGAACGATTTTGTCAACAACTTGTACCTCCTGGGTGATCGGGAGTCCTCTTAACCACTCTCCTATATCTTCCTCTTCTTCTAAAACTAGGAGAACTTGTTGATACTGGTGATAGCTGGTCTTTAAACTCCAAGCAATAGTGTTCAAATCAGAAATGATATCCTCTTGACTATTTTGAAACTTAAGATCTGGTTGGATAATAGGAAGTTGCTCCTCCAAATTGTGTATTATCGTAGCTGGTAGACCATAACTTATTCATAAAATAGAGCATTAAACATAGGTCTACACCGTAGGTGCTCCCTAGTAGAGTCGCCAAAATTTGTTAGTGAACAGATTTGTCATTTTACATATACTCTTTTAAGTTTTCTCTATCACCCTTAAAAGACAAACTATTTCTAACAGTTGGGTAAGTGTATTTTATAATCAATTCCCTCTAAATTTTATAACAGGTACAGCTCCCTTATATGATATTCAATGAAATGAGAAAATAATTTAATCAGTTAGCTTTTAACTAGAAAGCTTATAAAGGCAACAATATCATTCTTTGATGATATTCTTTGAAACAACTTGTAAAGTAAATATAACCAGGTAATGAATAGGAAGGAAACAAAGTCACTTCCACAATGGCATTTCATGAAAAACATAAACAACTTTGACTATAGATAATAGATAATAGATAAAATTCAAGATTTAGATAACATGAAACAGCTGATTAAGATATAAAATAGGCCAAAAATTATGCCAACACAGGGCACTTTTCTCAAAATCATAAACAACACAGATTCATTGATCTTCCTGTCATATACTTCAGAAATTACTACACAGGTAATTGTCTAAAAATCAATTCTGTTCACAACATTCACCATCTGAACTATAATTATCAAAACTATATCTATCTATCAAAGTTTTTCTGAACCCCTTCAAAGTTTTAGCAGTCAGAATAAATAGCAATAGAGCATCGAGAGGCCTCTCGAAAAACATGCCCTCTCAGTGAAACAGTTAAGTAACTAATCCATCAGTCAAAGGATACATGTCCTTAAAGTTTAGCATAATAACATAGTAAAAAGGGAAACTAGATGGCAGAATCAGGCTCTTTATCTAAGGCACAATCCTCTCTTGTCACTGGACTCCCTTCTTCATCGATAACCGATTGAGTCAGTTTCCATTCTTTGTATGCTTGAACTAATTCCTTTGCAAGTGACAGATGAGATATTTTAGAGTTCACTATTCAGGCCATGGAGGCATCTTTATTCCAGCTCAGCTTTTTCACCCTATCAGTAACATTAGATAACTAATCAACACACAAATAAAGCATGGATTCAATCATTGCTATTTGGGTCAAATCAGAGGCCTTGGGATGAATCTTGTCTCTGATAGTTTATATAGCTGATTCAAAAGCATCCAAAGTACCTTTCAGTTCTTATTCACCAAAGACAGAGGTGTAGGTATAAGTGAAATTAATCACTTTCAACTCTGTTAGGGCGGCCTTTTGGATTTGCTTTTCTTCAGCTTCATATTCTTTATTCTCCGTAGTGGCACTTCTTATCAGGGCAATACACCAGCTGATGTTTTTTCTGAGTATGAAGAAGTAGGACTCCTCAGCACCTTTAAGTGACCTTTCTGCATAGACTTTATTAAAGCCATGTCTTTTAATTTCCATAAATTTGGTCATTGCTGACACCCACATTTCTTCATTTGTGCCCCATAATTGACCTTGAGCCTACAGTTCCCCTATAGTTGTCTTGGTGTTATGAAGAATTGAATGAGAATATTTAATATACTATCTACCATTATTTAGCACTTGAGCCATCCATTCATCCACTGAAGAAACTAGAGTTTGTCCCCTTTGAACTTGATTCAGTAGAGTCTTATTTTCTTTGGAATTGGGATCAAACACTTGAGAAGACTGAGACAACGGGGTAGCATCAAAGTTGCAAAATGCATTAATAAACTTAGCAAGTGAAACAATGGTCTATTTAAATTATTTCTTTTCTTTTCTATCCTACACCGATGTAATCAGCATTTGTTGGGCTATTTCTTTGAATAAGTGGTTTTTCCCTGCTCTGTCCATTGTTCCCAACTCAATTTTGGTAAGTTCAAAGTCCTCAACCACCACATCTGGCTTCTCTTCCTTAGGCCTATAGGTAGCGACCTCAGCCATCCACTTTCTAGTCTTAGCATCAGCAAACATGCACGCTGTAATTTTCACCTTCTTGGCTTTAGGGGTTTTCTGAGCATACTTACTCACAATATCTTGCACTGGTATGGACACAGGAATCAGACTCCACTTTTTGTTGACTAAGGAAGTAAACCATTTGGGTGTGTCACTAGTTTTTTCTTGTTGGGGACCAACTTTAACAGGAGTGTCCATTAAATCCAGGGTTACATCTTCAAGATCAAAAAGATCTTTCCTAATTTGGTCATCATCACCAATTTGATAATTCAAGTCTTCAAACTTGTCATCTTCTAGATTAACTGTCTCTTTCTATTCTTGAGTCATCTTTGCCTTCTTTTTTGATTGAGAGCGCGACCTGGTGATACGTTGAGGAGAAACCACAGATGAAAGTTCTACAACAGGCTTCTTTTTAGATTCTTTCTTCTACTTCTTTACAGATGAAACTGCATTATCAGTTGTTTTAGGCATGTTAGAAACAATGGGGGAAGAAAAAAAAATTGAAGATTTATTTCCAATCTTTTTAGGACCGGACTGCTCTTTTTTTTCTTGTAGCCATTTCTCAGTTAATTTGAGAACATGTTGTGTTCTGCTTTGAATGTCATCATCTTCCTCTTTTGACCAATCAACATCTACCTCTTCAGTATCGAGAAGTATTTTGAAATTAGGTTCAATCAAATCAGAACCATCATCTATTACTCCCTCTATGCTGAATTATATTCTCATGGATAGAATTTGAGAGATGTAGAGTCTACTATGGCTTCTGGTCATGACTTGAGATTCGTTTACACAATCCTCCTAGAAATCCTCTAAGTGGGGGACTGGAAACATGTGAGACCTTAAACCCAGGCTGCCGCTAGCAAAAATTTTGTTATCAAAGCCTATTCTTTCTGTATAGTACTTGAAATCGAAATGACTGAGGTCACTTCTAATACTTGAGGCAACTTCAAAGGTTAGACATGAAAGCTTCCCTAGCTGCAATGGGAATATTTTTTCACCTCGGTCTCCAGGAAGGAAACGCTTTAGCACAATGGCAAGCTGTCTACAGATTTTATCAAAAATGAAATAGTCAAATGCATATCTAGGCAATTTGGTAGGGGCATCCTCAAAACCACCAATTCTTAAATAAGAGAACTTAGGGAATTGGATATAATAACTCCCAAACCTACTCACAAAGTCTTGAGCTTCTGAGCTCATCCTCCTGGCTAAATCTCCAGACATTTCCAAGCAAAGCTTTCCCATAAAAGTATCATGAACTCACCTATAATTATGAATCACACTTTCTTTGTGAAGCATAGAGAAATATTCAAACACACACATGCCATCAATCCAAGGCTCATGAACCATGCCACTCCATATCCTACTACATGCTAGACAATACATAAGATAAGAAGACATATAAAATCTACAGCCAGTATGCTTGGAACTATTCAGCTGTTCTCTCATAGATTCTGCAATTAACTCAGCCCAATCCAGCTTATGCTTGCCCTCTAGAATAATTTCTACATAGCAGAATAACCAATCTGCAAACAAAGAAGCCTCGGGTGACCCTCTAACTCTGTACAACATTACCATGATATCACTAATGTGTGGATGCATGTGATTTCTGTTTAACCTCTTGGGCAAACGAGAATCTCCTCTTTGTGCATTTATCAACCAATACTTAGCCATGGAAGTACGGTTTGCATCAGCATTAGGCTTGGACTTAACTAGAGATTGGGCAGGAGAAAAAGATAAAAAAAGTCCATTCTTGGATTTGGAAAGCTTAGGAAACAATTCCTCTATTTACGGCCATCAACACTTCACCATTTATTTTAAGAATTGACTCGGTTCGCTGGTCATAATGTTTAATACATTCATGGAAAAGCTAAGGGCAAACCACTGCAGGAGGGAAGCACGCAGCTATACATAACCCACTACTCAAAATTTCCATAGAAGGGACATTTTCTTCAACACATGTAGTAAGCCTATCAGCTATCCCTTCAATATCATACCCTTCTAGGTCTATGTCTGTTACGATAGAATTTTCGCAGACTAAACTAGACACATTCCCAAAGAAATGAAATGCTGACTTCTTTTTTGTAAGAACAGACTGCAAATTGCTATAGAAACCCCCATAAAATTCACCAACTTTTAAATTTAAACACTGGAAGAGTGACAACCTGACTTACCTTAATCTATGAGGAAAATTCTGCAACTAGAGCTCCGAAAAACCCTTACCTCTGCTCTTTGCGCATATAGACAACAAAAGCAATTCAAAAATAATGAATGCCAAGGAGGGATTTTAAAAGAAACATCTGGAATGAGTAATTAATTACCCATAATTAAGACAATAATGTCTTGAAGAGAGAAGTGACCGTTCCCACATGCAATCATTTACTGCCACTTTGCGCAAACTTTTATGTCGCATGAATTCCTCATTAATTTGACAGCTCAGACATGATTTAGCCACCACCAAAAGAGTTCTTTATTAAAAGCTTTACCCGAGTGGGACCCATGTCTGAAAAGATGGTGGCTATCATTGATTTATGCCAGATGTCATTTTTTAAAGATCCTTGAACACCCTTGAACCCTCTTGAACACTCTTGAACACTCTTGAACAGAGTTCAAAGATGTTATATGTGTTCACCCTCGTTCAAGCCCATTCCTTAATATCCCACCAACACTTTGGTACAAAGAGCCAAATTATTTAACTAATAAGCTTCCACCCTTGATCGACCAAATTTTTGTAACTTGTGATCATGAAACACCTCCTTTTAGCGAAAATGCTAATCACCCACTTCCACTTTATAAAGAATATGGACTAGCTTGAACATCCTTGAACACCCTTGAATAGAGTTCAAGGTTTTTCATAGATGTTCAAGCCTGTTCAAACCTGTTCAAAAGATACATTAGCAAAAGGCTTTTCTCTCTTGAGAAAGCAACGATGGAACATAGGGAAGATCTTTCACTAAGATTTTAAACATGAGTGCTTAGGCAGCTTGAGATACACAAAATAACAAGGTGACTCTGAAAAAGTAACACTGAGGACAAAGAACAAGATTTGGACTAACACTGGCTCTGACTGGGGACTGGCTTTTCTCAAAAGCCAGAGAGCTCAACTACTCTGGTTTCGCGAATTGCTGCAAAAAGGGCTCAGAAAACTCACAAGAAAGGGAAGACACACCAAATGGAATCAAACCTAACCTAATATATACAAAAGGACACAGAGACTAAGACTAAAGCTTTAGCAATTTAAAATCTTGCCCATTATAGGAAAATGGTAAGATCGTTCCATCTGGATAAGCCAACTTGAAAGCATTCATTCCCAACTCTTCAGTCATAACAAAGGGGCCTTTCCAGAGTGACTCAAACTTACTGTGGGTGCCTTTAGGAGCTTTTCTTTTGTCCCATAGCAGAACTTCATCTCCTTTCAGAAAACTTCTGGATCTTTCTTTCCTATAAAAAATGTTCTTCACTCTAGCTTGATGCTCATTAATCTTATCTACCAGAGCTTCTCTTTCTTCTTCTAATTTATGCAAGTACAT
Source organism: Thuja plicata (assembly GCA_018584345.1). Lineage (NCBI taxonomy): Eukaryota > Viridiplantae > Streptophyta > Pinopsida > Cupressales > Cupressaceae > Thuja > Thuja plicata. Next base: position 794,939 of record MU225988.1, read on the forward strand.
AATTCTTTTCTCCAAGGAGTCTTTGAAAGTTTGGTCCTCAATGGCCATTTGTAGCTTAGCTACGGAGAGTTCTAAAGGAACTGATACTTGTGCCCCAATTCCATACACCAACTCAAAGGGTGCCATACCGAGTGCTCTTTTAGGCATAATTCTATCAGCCCAAAGGGCTTCAAAAAGCTTCTTATGCCAATTTTTGCCACTATCATCTACCATCTTTTTCATGATCATTATCAAGTTTTTATTACTTGACTCAGCCTGTGCATTTCCTTGGGGGAAATAATCAAACAAATGAGCTAGAGAAATATTGTGATCAAAATAGAAAAGAGAAAGCTCTTATGAGGAGAAATAAGTGGCATTATCTACTACAGTCTTTTGGGGTACTCCGAAACACACCAAAATGTTATCATTTAAGAAATCACAAACTACTTGAGAATTAGCCTTTTTGGTTGGAATAGCCTCGACCCACTTAGTGAAGTAGTTAGTCGCTATTAGGATATAAATGTGTCCTACACTTGACTAAGGAATGACAAGGCCTATAAAATCAATACCCCATTGCTTGAATGGTTCACTCACCACAACTGGTCTTAAAGGTAAAGCAGCTAATTGAGGTCTTCTAGAAAATAATTGAAATTTTTTGTGATTCCTCACGAATGCATAGGCATCTCTGAACATACCTGGCCAATAAAAACAATTTCAAAGGATTTTGAATGTCATTACCACAGACAAGAAATGGCCTCCACAGGCCTCCTCATGAAAGGTCATGAGAAACTTCAATTTTTGGCTTTTATCCACACATCTTAGAAACGTACCATCAAGACCCCTTTTATAAAGCACACCTTTCCATATTACATACTTAGCAGCTTGCAACCTCAGAGTTTGTCTTTCTTTAGGTGTCAGCCTTTGTGGACATTATCCATATGTTAGGAAATAGGCAATGTCACAGAGCCAAGAATCTGTTAAACTAACCAATAATACTTGAGATATTTCATATTCTAGATTTTCAGGATGACTAAAATTTTCTGCGATAAATTTACACAAACCTCTACCTCTAACCAGCTTAGTGGGTTTTATTATCAAATCATATTCTTGAATCTTTGTCACCCATGCTACTCTTTTGTTCATGGCTATTTCTTATTGGGTGAGTAGTGCCTTTACTGCTAAATCAGGGACAAACACTATAGAATGAGAATGGAGGATGTAGAATCTGAACTGCGTAACTGATTTCACCACAGCAAAGGCTTGCTTTTCAATTGGAGAATACTTTAGTTCATGCTTCTTTAAAGGTGTACTCATGAAAGAGATGGGGGATTCATTTCCTGAAACATCTTTCTAAGTTAGAATTCCAGACAATATGTGATCAGAAGTGTAACAATAGACGATAAAATATTTTTTGTAATCTGGGTAAACTAGAGATGGGGCATTGACCATGGCTGTCTTAATTTCTCCAAAAGCCTTCTTACCTTCTTATATCCACTTAAAGGGATTTTTTTTACTCATCATTCCCACTATGTGCCTTGTTAACTTGGAAAAATCTGGGATAAAAGCCCTCAAAAAGTTAATTTGACCGAAGAAAGATTTGACTCCTGTCCTCGTTGAAGGTAAACTAATCTATTGAATAGCCTTGATTTTTTTGGGATCAATTTTAATTCCCTCTTTGGATACGATATGTCCCAATAATTTTCCCTCGGTCATAGAGAAAACTATTTTTTTAGGATTAAGAGATATGCCATGATCTCTACATCTTTGCAGAACTGATTTAAGGTCTCGAACATGATGTTTCCTCCTTTTGGAGTACATAGTTAAATCATCAAGGTAAATTACTATGATTCTATTTTTCAAATCAGCAAAAGAGGAATCCATTGCCCTTTAAAAAGTTTCCCCTGCATTGATCAGGCCAAAGGGCATCCTATTGTAAGAAAAAGTTTCCCACAGTGTAGTAAAAGTAGTCTTCTATTTATCATCATCAGCTACACTTACTTGATTATATCCAGAAAACCTATAAAGCAGAGACATCATTTCTAACCCTGCAACTACCTGTAATACGTGTTCCATTTTGGGCAGCGCATAATTATCTTTGAGACTCGCCTGATTTAAATTCCTAAAGTCTACACAGATCCTTATTTTGCCATTCTTTTATCTGACAGGGACAATATTCACAATCCAGGTTGAATGGTGGATAGGGTAGATGATTCTGGCTTTTAGCATCTTGTCAACCTCTTTTAATATTGCTTCTGAAACCTTGGGATTGTAACTACAAAGCTTTTTCCTAAAAGGCTTTGATTCAGGCTTGAGAGGGATAAGATGACTTAATTTCCCTTTCCAAAAATCTTTAAGATCACTATAATCCAAAGCAAAAACATCAGTGTAGGGTGTTAATAGGATCTAAATGTTTTTCTTTTCTTGGGAAGACAAAGTTTTACCTATAGAAATCCTCTTGGGTTCAGCCATAGTGCCAATGTTCACCTTGTCATATTCCTTTTGCACATCTAATTGAGAATTTTTTCTTAGAACGAAACTATCATCCTTTCAAGAAAACAAGTTCTCTAAGGAAACCAAACCTTTGGGAATTTTGTTGCTTTTCAACTGGACAACTTATTCTTCTTGTAAGAATTTAGGATTTATCCCTCCACTGAATTCATTCATTCCTTCAAAGTACATAGAAGAGAAAGCTTCTACACACATCATAAAATCCTTTATCTGGGTATCATCTTCAAAAACTTGCAGGTATTCAATGTTATCTGGAACAGCTAGTCTATATATCATCTCAACCCTATATGTTCCAGTTTTGAAATCCGGGTGAGGAAGGAGTAGAGATGCTGATTAGAGCTAGGGAATCAGCCCTTGTATTGAGACTTCTGGGAATAGCTTCTATGGAAAAGGCTTCAAAAGTATCCATTTTGTCCCATACAAAATTTATGTAATGTTTCAAACACTCATTCTTTATTGAAAAATGACCTTTTACTTGTTTGACGATAAGCTTAGTATCACCTTTGACAACAAGTGCCTTTATTCCCAATGCTTTGGCTTCTCGCAGCCCTAACAAAAGAGCTTCATATTCGGTGGTATTATTGGTATTTTTAAAATCCAATTTGTAGGAAAAAGGAATATACTGATCATTAGGTCCCTTGAAGACTACACCAGCTCTAAAACCCACTGTAGCTTAACTACCATCAAATTCCATCAACCAAATTTTCTCATTTCCACCAGGATGTTCACAAATAGGAGAGGCTTCATCTGAGAAAATCATTTAATTACCTAATTCACAGTCTTCAAATAAAATTTGTGCCTTAGGATCATCAGATGGAATTACAGTGTATTTTTTCTTGGCTTCAAGTTCCAGTTTGACCTTTTTCTTCCCAATAGGGATGATGGCTTCTGACCAATCCATCTTTATTTCCCCACCCATGTCTTTGCAGAAAGTTCTACTCAAGAGAATACCGTAACTTGCAGGTATATATGCTACTAAAATAGTTAGCTTGAGCCTCTTATCAGGATAGGCTGCTAAAATAGCTTGAGCATCTTTAAGTTGACCAATTAAGGGTACTTGTTTTCCATCCATTGAATAGCACCTCCCAAAGGTTTTGGTCATGGTTAAACCTAAAGCCTTGGCTACAGATGAGGGCATAACGTTATCGGAGGCCCCCAAGTCTATAATGCAGTTACTCAATTTGAGGCAATTTAAGAGTAGGGAAACATAAAAGGGGTTAGGCTTCCTAGTTTTATCAAATTCACATTTCACTTTACGAGTAGGAGTGACAGCAGTGTCGCTCTGATTCATGACAAACGGTGAAATAACTGCAGGAAAATCAACTGGATGACCAATTGGGTCAACAACACATTGGTTAGATTGTGACGAGTCCACAAGGTCACCTTTCACATATTTGACTAATTTATCTAATTCTTTCGGGTTTAACATCAGATATTCTGCGGGAGAGAATTGGATAGCAGAAGACTTGCCAAATTCTACAATATCAAAAGAAGACAAGCTGGAGTCTTTTTGCACAACCTTAACATCAGGGGTCAAAGAGATAGAAGAAGAAGCAGTACTTACAGGATCCTAAGTCTTATGGATAGGATTAGCTAGAGTTGAACTATTCTTTGAAAACTTTTGATTTCGAGTAAGCATAGCACAAGTAGGATCCCCAAGGGTGACCAGAATATCTCCTCTTTCTGAATCAGATTCATATTCTAAAAAGTATGAACCAGAGCTACCAGGTCTATCTCGAGGGAGCTCTTCTACAGTACATTCTCCTAACACATCCTTAGTAGCCTCTATTTGTACATGTCTTTGCATATCAGGGCAAGAATTTCCATCATGATACGTTGTTAGATGAAAGGAACACAAGACATCTTCTTTTGGTGAGGCTTCTATAGACAATCTTGGTTGATTCGGAGGCAACAAAGGAGTTTTATTGTGCCATTGATTAGGTTGTTTTCAGCTGATATCTTGATAAGGAGAAGGGAATGAAGATCCTTGTTTTGGTATTTTCCTTTTAAAGGAAATTATGTCATTCAATAATCTTTCAATGACTGGATCTATAGGAGCTGAAGTAGAAGGTTGAGAATGAGGATTTTGAACATCTTTTCTCCATTTCCCAGCTGTAATAAGATCATCTTCTAACCCAGTAGCTTGTTCCTGGCCAACAGCTAAATCAGCTGGTCTACTCCTTCTTAAGTGAAATTCTATGTCCGGGGGCATAGAATTTACAAAGAAACACTGCTAGTTTTTAGGGGTTGGTCTTTTGGCAACAAGGATTCTATGGATAACTTTGTTGTATCTTGCCACATAATCTCTTATTGCCTCATGAATCTCCTTCTTCATTTGTGTCAATTGTGCTAGCAATGAATGTTCATCATCAGCTCCTTTAAAATTCCCTTTGAATGCTATCTTCAAGGTTTGCCAACTTGTGATTGATCTAGCTGGCACATGGCCAAACCATTCTGCAGCTCCTTCTTAGAGAGATTGAGCGAAGAGTCTTACTGCTACATCTTCATGTTGTACTGCTAGAATGGCACTAGCTACATTGAATGCATTCAAGTGTTCATCTACCATAACTTTACCATCTCCCAAGAATTTAGGTAAGACTTCTTTAATACCTTTAGGGAGAGGATGATGAGCTCCAAAATTCAAAGGACCAACGGCTGCACCCCATGGATGAGCCATAACTGTACTTGGAAAGATTGTAACTAGAGGTGGTGCTTGAATACCAGACAAAGTTAAAGCTTGCCAGACACTAGAGGATGAAGAAGAATTGGGGGCAGCTTTAGGAGGAGAAGAAGGTCTACTTTTTTCTTTGGGTCTTAAGATGGAAGGGGAGGAAAAATTATGATTTTGCAAGCTTTCAAAGAAAGTATCAAAAATACCCTCCTTTCTCTGAGACCTGTTGTAAGGTCGAGAATCTAGAATTATTCTAACTTATTACCTTTGAGTGATTTTGTCAACAACTTGTACCTCCTGGGTGATCGATAGTCCTCTTAACCACTCTCCTATATCTTCCTCTTCTTCTAAAACTAGGAGAACTTGTTGATACTAGTGATAGCTGGTCTTTAAAATCCAAGCAACAGTGTTCAAATCAGAAATGATATCCTCTTGAGTGTTTTGAAAATTAAGATCTAGTTGGATAACAGGAGGTTGCTCCTCCAAATTGGGTATTATCACAGCTGGTAGGTGTTATACACTGAATTTGCACCTCTGATCTCAAGCTCTCTTGGTCTTGATAATCCAGTATAACAAGGGAATCATCTCAAGGTTGTGGGACCTTATGCTAATCGAGATGAGACCTCCAGGTTCTAGGC
>MU225988.1:812814-855810 GCA_018584345.1 Thuja plicata
TTCTACATAGCAGAATAACCAATCTGCAAACAAAGAAGCCTTGGGTGACCCTCTAACTCTGTGCAGCATTACCATGATATCACTAATGTGCGGATGCATGTGATTTTTGTTTAACTTCTTGGGCAAATGAGAACCTCCTCTTTGGGCATTTATCAACCAATAATTAGCCATGGAAGTACAGTTCTCATCAGTGTTAGGCTTGAACTTAACTAGAGATTGGGTAGGAGAAAAAGCTGAAAAGGTCCATTCTTGGATTTGGAAAGATGAGGCGACAATTCCTCTATTTATGACCATCAACACTTTGCCATTTCTATTAAGAATTGACTCGGTTTTCTGGTCATAATGTTTAATACATTCATGGACAAGCTCAGGGCAAACCACTGCAGGAGGGAAGGACGCAGCTATACATAACCCACTACTCAAAATTTCCATAGAAGGGACATTTTCTTCAACACATGCAGTAAGCCTACCAGCTATCTCTTCAATATCATAGCCTTCTAGGTCTGTGTCTGTTACGATAGAATTTTCATAGACTAAACTAGACACATTCCCAAAGAAATGAAATGCTGACTTCATTTTTGCAAGAACAGACTGCAAATTGCTACAGAAACCCTTGTAAAATTCACCAGCTTTTAAATTTAAACACTGGAAGAGTGACAGCCTAACTTACCTTAATCTCTGAGTAAAATTCTTCAACTGGAGCTCTGAAAAACCCTTACCTCCGCTCTTTGCGCATATAGACAACAACAACAATTCAAAAATAATGAATGCCAAGTAGGGCTTTTAAAAGAAACATCTCGAATGAGTAATTAATTACCCATAATTAAGACAATAATGTCTCGAAGAGAGAAGTGACCGTTCCCACAGATGATCATTTACTGCCACTTTGCGCAAACTTTTATGTCACACGAATTCCTCATTAATTCGACAACTCAGACATGTTTTAGCCACCGCCAAAAGACTTCTTCATTAAAAGCTTTACCTGAGTGGGACCCATGTCTGAAAAGATGGTGGTTGTCCTTCATTTATGCCACATGTCATTTTTTAAAGATCCTTGAACACCCTTGAACCCTTATGAACACTCTTGAACACTCTTGAACAGAGTTCAAAGATGTTCGTATGTGTTCACCCTCATTCAAGCCCATTCCTTAATATCCCACCAACACTTTGGTACAAAGAGCCAAATTATTTAACCGATAACCTTCCACCCTTGATCGACCAAAGTTCTGTAAACTGTGATCATGAAACACCTCCTCTTAGAAAAAACGCTAATCACCCGCTTCCGCTTTATAAAGAATATGGACTAGCTTGAACATCCTTGAACACCCTTGAACAGAGTTCAAGGTTGTTCATAGGTGTTCAAACCTATTCAAACCTATTCAAAAGATATGTTAGCAAAAGGCTTTTCTCTCTTGAGAAAGCAACGATGGAACATAGGGAAGATCTTTCGCTAAGATTTTAAACATGAGTGCTTAGGCAGCTTGAGATACACAAAATAACAAGGTGACTCTGAAAAAGTAACACTAAGGACAAAGATCAAGATTTGGACTAACACCATCCTAACTGATCCACCATTATAATATTCAAAAGTTTCAAATTTTTCTTTATCTCCAATCATGTGATGGGTACAACCAGTATCAATAATCCAAACATCATTTTTTATAACTTTAGATATGAGTGTTGTTTCAACGTATCTTTCTTCTTGATCTGAATCATCCCTCATAGCAATAAATAATACCTCAATATCTTCATCAGAATCAGTGTTAGAATTTTCATCTTTGTTCTCAACCAGGTAACAAGCATTTTTGCCTTTGTCCTTGTAATATCGGTTATCTCTTCCGTTAGAGTGTTGGTTACTTCTATAGTCTTGGTCATCACTTCTATCATACTTCTTTTCATAAGATCTGTCATTATTTCTTTCATCCTTTTTCTTGTTAGGGCATCTAGCCACAAAATGTCCAATTTCTTTGCAATTAAAAAAAAGCAATGCTAATTTACCTTTATATCTTCCTTTACCTCTATGTAATTTCCTAGCCATTAGTTCTTCAAGTCCATCAAGTTCTTGTTCATCACTACAACTGTAACTATCATTTCTCATAGTGTGTTTGTTACTAGATTTGCTTATTTTTAAAGAAGACTTGAGTGCAGACTCAATAGTAGGTAAGATATTGTTGTCATAGTTGTTTATCTCAAATAAAATAATTTGACCAATCAAAATATCAAGAGTAACATTGTTATTTGCAACTTCTCTCATTTCTTGAATTGTAGATACTCTAATAGCATAAATAGGCAGTAAGGTACTCAGAATTTCACTTACAACTATTTATTCTTCAAGCACTCCTCCTACTCCATGGATAGCATTAACAACTTCTTTAATTTTTTCACTGTATTGAGTGATGTTCTCTCCTTCTTTCATTTTCAAGTCATCAAACTTTCCTCTTAGGCTTTCAACTTTAGCTCTTAGCACATTGGTTTCTCCTCCATGTACTAGCTTGAGTTTTTCCCACATTTTCTTTGTATAGGTGCATGATTTCACATCTTCAAATTCAACATCGTTTAGTGAAGAAGCAAGTTCTATCATCATACAATTATGTTCATCTTTCTCTCTCAATTGATAAACAATCAGAGGTCCAGTTGGTGCAGAATATTCAGTATCCAAGTGTTGTGTGATATCATTTCCAATACCTGATAGATGAAGTCTTATTATTCTTTTCCATGATATAAATTTGTCCTTGTTCAACCTAGGCACATCCCTTTTACTCATCTTGTGATCTTTAGCTTAAGTCCCTTTAAATTTTTCTCCCAAGCACCAAAGCTCTGATACCAATTGTTAGAATAACAGAGAGGGGGTGAATCAGTGGCCTTAAAAATAATTCAAAAAGATCCAACCAAAAACTTATATCCCAAATATAATACCCTCATTTATCTTACATTCCATCAAGATGTATGCCATAAATAAATTTAACAAATATAAGTTTCTCGGTAAGATATATTGTTTATCTTTTCTAGACTTTACTGAGTAACAACAAATAAACTTAGAGTTAACTGACCAATCTAGTTTCAATAATGTGTAAAGAAAAATATCAATGTAATGAAACATATACATATTTGACACAGATTTTATCAAGGAAGCTCAACATGGGAAAAACCACCTGGAACTGATACCCCCAAAATATTCACTCTTCTGAAGTGAGCTCAGTGAAGAGCCAACCCTATTAAAGGTTACAATGCACATTGTTAAGTGTGACCTTTTTAGAGGATTTAAAACCCATATTCTATCTTTTGACCTAGCACTCACTACGTTGTCAATAAGAAAACCTTTTGATACTCTTGAGTATCTCAATATAATAAGGACTGTTAAATCCCACTCGGTTAAGAGATTTTCTGAATCAATGGTTAAACTGGTACAGTAAATGATCTGTTCAAAATACAAATTTAAATTACAAATATTCAGATCTATTGTTAGTCCAATAATAACTCTTTGATCAATAAACACTTCAGTTCCTTTGCTTTCTTTCTCGCTTCTTCTCGGTGAATGCTTTGACCTCTGTTGTTGGGTTTCCGTAGAATTTGTTGGCTCTGTTCTTCAGCCTGTATGATCAGATTTGCATGAAGAATTCTATCTTCACCATAATATATTTTGGATTCATATTTTTTATAATGAATTCCTTTTCTCATTAAATAGACATGATTATCCACTCAATCTCCTTGTTTTTGTTGTAGATCACTTCTTGATCTGTAAATCTCTTCATACTTTTCTTTATCCCATAAAGATCTTCTTTAGTTTTATTCTACAAATCTCTCCTTGATAACTGTGAATAAAACACACTTTAAATCTCATTCCATGCTTTAGTTTAAATTATCGTTGAAAATAAAGCAATCCATAAGTCAATCCCTAAATATAACTCTGCTAGCTAAGTAATTTTGTCATTCTTTAACTTCAGTTCTACTCGGTAACAAGTTTGGTTATGCTTGGTCATCATCTTAAGTTTATCACAGTGCTTGTATACACTGTGAACTACTCGATGTTCACTTGCTTGGTATACACTTGCTTGGTATACGCTTGCTCGGTATACACTGTGAACTACTCGAGGTTCACTGTCACTCAGTGTATACTGACTTTTCATATTTCATCGACAACATAGACTTTGTCTCTTCAGATCTTCAAGGTTATGATAATATGTGTATGAATAATCAAACCATATCAATTTGACATCAATGAAAATATAATACATTATCTGATTTAATGTCTTTCATTCACTTTTGCATCTCAGTGATCATCAACTTATCATCTCCAAGCATTCAATCTGCTATAGTTCATCAGTTCATACATGATGACATAATACTTTCCCTTGGCATGTACTAAGCTCTGATACCACTTGATGTAGAGCCCTTCAATCTAGGTGTTTCAACCTTTTTAAGTTAGGTTCCTCAACCCTCGAAAGGGGATGATCTGAGGAAAATTATTCCACACCTTCAAAATACCTTTTCCAATCCAACTATAAATAATCCCAATGAAAAATCTCTATAGTTCAACATCATGTTAAAGACCAATCAACTCTTTGACCTATTACACATCTCGATGTGCTAGGAAGAAAACCTTGTTATTAGGGAGTGGAAATGGTTTCCTATTCCTTCAAAATATCTTTTTTGATTAGAGTATAGGAATTCAAGAGTTCAAAAGATCTCAAAGTCCAAAAATAGTGGTTTTAAGTTATTTGGGCATGTCCCGACTAGTAGCCCTATTCAGAGGGTTTTCTGAGAATAAAAATAATAAATCCTGAAGGACATTACAAACAAACCAAATATACCATTTTGGAAGATGATTCAAACCTCAAAAGCATAGATCCTAATCTCTTTGTTCAATCTCTGACCCCTTATAGGCCTATGAGACTTAATAGTGATAATTAGAATGCCTTTACAAAGGATGTCTTTTCTAGTAAGAACCTAGGGCTAATCCAGTGCTTGGAACATGTCTCTGATTATTCACATACACATAATTAACTATTGTATTCAATCAACCCACTCCCAAAGTCCTCTTGCACACTAACTTTCTCAAAAAAGTGACCAAGCACATAGTTATGCTTGGGCTAGGGCTTGGTGTTACAAATAGATTTCGATGAATTCTAGCCCCCAAACTCTAGAATATTAAAACACAATTCCCTAAATTTCATTCCCCAAGTGGTCGTGGTGATCCACTGGTGAGATTTCAAGTTAGGTCCATTTATGTATGAAACCCTTATTCTAAACATAATGGGTGCCTGACAGAGAATATATAAAAAAATCCTTCAAATGGATTCCTCAAGACCTTAAAGTAGAATTTTTAGAGAGATACATTAGAGGACCTTTCCACCATATAGATCTTCAAGTTATTCAATGAAATGTGTCAATCAAAGCACCATGGAAATTCGTAGGAATCAAATAAAAACTAGAAATTTGTCTTTAATCTTTGACACCAAAACTAAAATACATTCTTCTCCTTGATTTAATTTACTTCAATTGAATACATATAGGCAATAACCAGTCTTCCCAACTATTTTTCAAATATTTTAGACCATTGGGAAAGTTGGAAAGCTGAAATGCACAAATGACAACTTTTCTTGCAAAGTTGCATTTTGCAACTTTTGCAAGTTTATGACTTTTTGAGAAACTTTTGCTCCTAAGGAGTATTATGCATCCTATGACCACTTGTAGACACCAAATGGATACAAGACAAAAATTACATAAAAAACATATCCTATGGTAATTTTGATCCTTTGACCAAAATTGACCAAGTGGCTTATAAGAGTTGCGTACTTGTCAATTGGTCTTACAAATGGATCTTATTACATTGTTTTGGATCCAATGATCCCTTAGGAAATTGAGGACTATTAACCCTAGTTTGTTACATCTCGGGAGAGGTGCCCGTGCACCAATGACTAAAATAACAATTTTTATAAGTTTAGAAGTCACATAAACTTATTAATATATCTACGTTAAACAAAAATATTACCCACTAAAATATATTCTCACCTATGTATATGCTTAGAAACATATTATCCTGTCATATCAAATTAGTAAAAATTAAAAAAAATACATCTTGACAATATATACAAATATTAATATAGTCATACTTATGGAACAAACACTTGACAACAATATTCAATTTATAATTTTTGTTGAGAATAACATTTACATATAAATTTATTGACATTTTCATAAAAATATGTAGCCTAATAAATTAATTTAGAGAAACAATGCACTTCAAATGTCCACAATGTACCTATGAAGTACACACAAACAATAAGATATAAACCTATATCCTTGAGAAACAATATTAGTTGATATTTATGTAGTTGAAAAATGTATTAGATCACAACCCATGTTCTAATAATTGCAATCACTTAACAAAATTTTATAAAAGATTAAATATTGTCAGGTGTAAGGTTTGTAGTGATTAGTATTGATCGAACCCAAACTATAGTATAGTTTTATCATTATTGTAGTATTACGTAACAAACATGCTATTGTTACAATTCTAGATCATAATTTTAAGTTGAGGATCTCAATATGATTGATGCAACTTTGAAACATTTTCTTAATATAACTCTCATATAAGTTGTGCTTATTAAACTTGCTTGAGACAAAATATTATAGAATGAATGAGACATATATCATACCAAGAAACAAATTCCTTTAACAATATTTAATATTTACATAATAGATACAAATTTACTTTTGAACAAATGCCCTTAAGAAATTTTAATATTTACATGGTACATAAAAATTACCAAAAATAAAATTAGATAATTAGCCGATAGGCTTGCCTTCTGAAGTTGCTTGCAACCAAAATTTGACTCACGCCATGAAACCACTGCTGAAAAATGGCTTAGAGACCAAATTTTATGGTTTTCAGACAATGGTTTAAAGTCATGCAGATGGCTATCAACATTAAATCAGAGCACATCATTAGCTGAAATTTCAGTTCCTCCTCATACACGTTAGTTCTTGGTACTGTCACTTGCGTCTGAGAGAGGCTTTTTTTTAATTCATACATGTTAACTCTTCCATTTAGTCTCTCTCTCTACCATTTTCCTTCAATCCCTTCCTCCTTTATATTCATATCTCATAGATCTTATCTACGATCTTCTAGTTTTTATCTGAGATGTACCCTAAACTTTTGTAGTACGCAGCCAAATGAGGACTAAACCTATGTGTACAACTACACATATAGGGGACCATTAAAAATTAATGCTAAAAATATTATAGAGACAAAAAATAGATTTCAAATCCATGATATTTTCTTTTTCTCCCTCATGGATTGAATTAAAACTTTGATAGTTCAAGGTGAAGTTCTACGTGTAGCCATTTTATCCCATTTTTCCTGTGTTGGTGGATTACTGGTTCATGACGTTGATAAAAACTACCAGTGGGCATTCAAGTCTCATTTCTTATGGCTTGATTGTTGTTCTTCTGAGAAGGAAAAAATAAAGGGGAAAAACCTTTTACCTCTTGCTGTGGTTTCCTATGGCCTCGAGGGATTTATATTATGCCCCATTGCATTCTTTTTAGACAAGTAGAATAACTATAATACAAATTTGTGATTCATTTCTACTCATTCCCCTATTCTTAATTTTTAAAGCATTTTTGGGTTTTATTATACAGGGAAAAATGGTCCAAGGTGAATTAAATCCTATTAGCTTAGGTATTTCTGATATATCTCACATGGTGAGTTTATTCAAGCTGAGAATTTCTTGTTAACTTAACCAAAATGGGTTCTTTTCATTTTATGTGTTTATTTAAATTTTTTGGGTTGCCATGAAAGAGTTTCAGCATTTCAAACATTGCAGTTAATGGGGTTGAGTGAAACATCTTCTGCATTTACTACTTACATGGAAAACTTGTCGCCTGCAATCATTTTTGTCATGGCTTGGGTTTTGGGGTCGATAATTTAATCCTCTTCTTCTACTAGTAAGTATTGTGCCATATCATATTGTTGAATTTCCCTATTGTTTGTGGCATATTTGGTACTTTTTTTTGCTCTCCATATTGGAGAAAGTAGACATTAAACATGCCAACAACCAATCTAAAATTATGGGCACATTGATATTGTGATGGGAGCAATAGCTATGAGTTTCATCACTGCTCCTTCTCTAATGGAAGAATCCATGCCTTCAATACCACATTCCCAAATCTACCCAGAAAATAATATTTTTAAATATCTACAGGGGAGTTCAGGCACAAGGATCAGAAGATGCTTTTACCTGTTGGCAGCAGTGAAGTGATTCTCATTTTCAATGATTTTATAGGTGAAGTATTGTTGCTACATTCACTACAATAATGTCCACAATAAATATCTTGTCAATTTTATACGAAAATATTGATGTGTTTTTTTGCTTTTCAATAAAATTTAGGTTTTGCATATTTGATTTCCATCCCATATAACATCCTATATGATAGTTGCCACATTTTTATTTTGTAGAGATGACTACAACCTTTGAAATAGAAAGAGGCCTGAGGTACCATAGAGAAGCAAAAACAAATATTAATGATAGGTACTTAATACTTAGTATATGAATTATTCATATAAGTAGTTGTTGGAGGTAGGGTAACAACTATTGAATATATACAAAGAAGGTGTGAGTCATAAATGCCAGGTTATGTTGTTCATGGTGACTACAAGGATGAGGTTCATTAGGAAGTAATCAACCTACTATAATAATCCCTTGGAAAAATATTGTTATTTACTATCACGATGAAAACATTGAGTAGTCGTATGAAGAAATGGTCAAATACTGAAAGGAGCCAGGGAAAAATGTGGCAAGAAGTCTTTCAAAAATACATATCTGCATGATTATAACACTATTTACATAAAAATTGAGACCAACATTTCTTAAGCTTATAGTTCTCTACTCAACCATCCTTACAAAGAGGAATAAGAATTGATATGTTTGGTAGAACTAAACAATTTTTTCTTTATTCCTATTGATCACATTATTAACATATGTGTACCTATTCTAATTGCAAACACAAAAACACACATTATGTTTGATCTGAGTTGTCAATGTCCTACACAATGAGACCTAGTTGCACAATATCATGTACTAAATTGCACTTATCATGCAAATCAACTAGACTTTTTCCTGTCACGTGGTCTTCTATGGCCAATTCTTATCCACATTTTTCCATGGCTAGATTTTCTTCAATATTGCCAAAAAGTTATGGCCATAGGAACAAAAATGATAAAGATGGTTTCAAGAAAGGACATTGAAACACACATGATTTGTACTATAGGTTCTCGCGGTTTCAATTTAATAATTCTCAACCTTCTAGGATACAAAAATGGATGAAATTCAAATGAAACATTTCTCAAGTCTCACCATTGTTTTGGAACTATCTTAAATTACTTAGGATAAACTCTCTACTTTTTGGTTTCTGTTTATAAGTTCTTTTTAATCTGGGTCTTAGATTTTTTGGCATTCAAATCCATTTTGTACATATCTCAGTTGAAACCTTTCTTAAGTTCATTTTAATTTACTTTTGTCTAATCTTAATTTTTAGTTGTGACCAATTCCCAATATTTAACTATTGTTTAACATTCAACCTTCTAAAAATACATATAATCATCTTGTACTTTAAGTGTATATATGACACATTAGTTGCATGCATGGTCAGTGTGTGTTTTAATTTATTTCAAATAGGTATTTGTTTCTCCTATACTTATATTTGGCTCAAGTTGGCATCATTTTCTCATCACATGCCTCTCTTATATTTCATATTTAGAAATTCTCTATAGCATAGGTTACACAATGGTTAAGATAGTATCGTTTCTCATCTTTTTCCTTGATCGTATGCCTTTTTCTGTTTTGGATGTGGCTTTGTTTCTCTAGTATTTGATATTTTTTTATTAAAAAAAATAGCACCTTTAATGACCTACTTTGTTCCTAGGTATTGCATCCATCAGAGATCATATATTGTTTTTAGTTAATTATGGGTTGTGTAAAGGCACCAGATTTGAGCCCTCATAATCTTCATTTCCAGATTCAAGTTATTCCTTCAACATATTCATAAGAAAAATGAAATAAATCAAATAGAAAATTATATTTCAATTGGAAACTAATTAGTCCATGAGGTTTCTTGCAACCAAAATTTGACTCATGCAAGGAAACCACTGCTAAAAAATGGTTTACCGAACTTAGTTTACGGTTTTCAGACAATGTTTTTGTAGGCATAAGGTACAACTCTATGCAGATAGAGAACTCAAATGTAATGTGTTTCAAGTCAAGCATGTGAGAGCTATAACCTTGTTGAAGGGACTACTAACTCATTCTGAACACAGGCGTGTGCGGCAACCTACCATGAATCGCCATGATGGAAGGAGGAAGGAATGAACAAGATCACTTTCCTGTCTACATGTTATTTCAATCCTCGGCACTCTGATTTACTTTTGTCTTTCCTTAATCATGAATCTCCCACCCGCCATCCTATTCTTCGTACATCTACGTGGCATTTTTTTGTGTATAGTTTCATGGTTTCTTCCAAGGAAAACTTGCAATAAAGGTGAGATGATGTTCTTGACAGTTTTCTTTCTAGCGGAAGAAAGAGATTATTTACGACAATGTTTTCATTTTTAAAACATGTTTTCCCTTATCTGCGTACTTTAAGTTTGCAACTACTTTACCCCCTCTGCTTTATGGTTTGGTTTTTGCATTGTGTTACCCAATATTCAACTCTGCATTTTGTGTTGCCCAATATAAATCAAAACAAAAGGCCCAATATTCAATAGTGGTCGCGTTGTCTTCTGCAAGGGTTTTGACAAAATCAAAAGAAGCAAGATTTTAGTCTAGTATGTTGTTGAATTTTGGGTAATTTAGAGAGAATTTGAAAAATTTGAGGTTTTTTTGATGTGCTTTCAAATTTTTCTTCTTATATTTTCTTCTCTAATACTTCTTTCAAATTTTTTGTGACAACAATGGCAGATGGAATAAAGTTGTGTTGGACTATCTGTATATTTCAGCCCCTGAAGGATACCGCGTAAAGATTAGAGACCTTCTTTTTTAAAAGGTGAATTTTCTGTTAATCTTCTTGAACTTATTCCTCCTCTCTTTATAAATAGGTTTTTTGGGTTTTCTTCATTTATTTTAAGGTATGTATTCTCCACTTTCTTCTACTTTTTCCTAGGCTACTTTATAATTAGCTTTGGTCTGTTATTCTAAATTCCCTTCCTCTCATGGATAGCAGAAGAGTTTTTTATTTTTATTTCAACCCATTGAATATAGGGGAACATTTTCTGCTAGGTTTGTATCTTATTCAAATTGTTTATTCTCCCATTCTATGTTTGGATTCGAGATATGCACAGTAAAGGGCGACACTCACAAAAAAAAAATCTCCCAACTTTGTATTACAGTATTGCAAACAATAAGGGCCAATATTGTCTAATTAGTGATGTGAAGACCACTTTTACAATATTTTTGGCCATAAAAATGGTTTTCATTGGGTAAAATATTTCAACTTGTATAACCTCTTTGGTAAAGCTTATTTCATCTATAACTTAATTGTAACTTTGTCCTGGAATATTTATTAATAGTTAAAAAACTGTATCATCTTAAAATGGAACCACTTCCATGATAAGAATGTTTATCCCTCCTTAGGGGATGTTTTTGACGACCATCATATTGTCCCCTCATTTCTAGATCATCTCCTATTTTTGTGCATGTTTAGGACCCTAATTGGGCCTCTCTGGGCACCTTCTATCCCACCTGGCACATTTTACAGGGGTTATGACCCCCTGGGTCAAGGTTGTCCTCAAACTTGACCTAGGTCATGGTCAAAATTGACCTTGACCTAGGTCAGGGTTGACGTCGACCTTGAACTAGGCCCCCCTTCCAAATCTGGAAGCTTGTCGGCTTCCAGAGGTCATCAAAAATTCATTTTTCTCGCTTTTGGGTCGGCTGTTTTGGGTTCTGAAGTAGAAAATCCTAAATTGTATTTAATATATGTCCACTTCTAGGGGCATGGGTCTAATTGGAATTTAATTCTTCTTTGTCGATCTCCTTAGAAGATTGTGCCCTAGTTTCATATCAAAGGAAGTTTTCTCCTCCATTTTCTCTAAGTGATATTGAGCAAAAATAAGTTTTCTAAGTTCAAAAGGCTCTAACCAAGATTTTATCAAGAAGAAAAAGGTTTAAGAATCCATTATTATACATGTTTCCAAGCTTTCAAGGTGTTCAATTCTTCCTCTCAAGAATTCAAGATTCATCATTCAAACCCTAGATCTAGCCATCATGGTGGTGTGATCTTCCTTCAAGATCCTTTGTGAATCCTCAAGAATCATTCATTCTCCCTACAAGGTGGATTTCAAACATACAAGTCATTAAGGTTTATGGTTTCTATTGAGTCCAAGCTTTCATAGTTACATACTTTCTTACATTTGAATTACAGTTGCATATCTATTCAATATCATAGCTTCATTCTTAGATTCAATTCTACTACTTGCTAGCATTCTATAATTTATTAATTAGAAGGTTAATTCCTAAATTGGGCTTTGACTAAGGAAAACCCCTCCCCCCCAACAAAAAAATCTCTTTTTCTTGTAGGTACAGGTTCAAGATTGAAGATTTGAACTCAGATCTGGATACCCTTTTCAGTAAACTATCAAGATCTGCGAACATATTTTCTGTCGGACCTATGCAGGTCAGGGTCAAGATTATTGGGTCAGGGGTGAGATTAGTGGGTCAAGGTCGACCTTTTTCTCAAGATGGTGTCAGATTGGAAAAATATTTTTGGGTTTTGTTCATCTCTGCATTCCAGTTCCGGATCATACTTCAGATTTTCTAGAAATAGAGTACAGACCTCTGAAAATAGCATTCTTTGATCTGTAATTCTTTAAGGTTAGTACTCCTCTCATCCTTTTCAATTACTGTTATATATCATATCTCCTTAATCATAAAATAGAATCTAAGATCTTCTTCCTTACTCTCATTTCTGAATGGTTGATTCATTTGTGCATTGATCCTACTTTAGGGTTAATCAATTTGGATCTTTCATTTGTGCATTTGGGGATACAAGAGGAACATCTTATCCTCCTTCCCCCTATATGCTTAATCACATTACATAATCTCATAAAATAAATTACAAATTAAATGTAAAGGTTAAGGAAATACAACACCCCTAATAACAATCAATATTTAATCAAATCATTTTCCCCAATTTACATTTTGGTGAATCAATATTCAGTTTTTCTTCCTTTACATTTTGGTGAACCCGTGATAGACAACTCTTTATTTTTGGTGTTAGATTTGCATTTCATATTAAATATTGCATGCATATAGAAGTAGGTTTTCATTTATGCTCTTGCATTTATATTTCAAAATTCATAAAAATCACAAAATTTCTTTAAAAATACAAAAAACATTTACATTTTTCATTGAGTTCAACATGTATGAATTTTTGTTTTGAATACTTTGATGAGGATTTTTCGCTAAAGAAGATAGATCCCGTAATAAGGTACATGGAAGTGAGGATGAAATTTGTTCGAATGAGATCTCCATCGATCCTATTCCTATTTCATCCTCCTCTACAATCTCTTCAATTAACCATTACCATAGAAGTGAGTTAAGGATAGATGTTACTTCTTCTCCTAATATATGTCTTTTCTATAAGCCTACTTTAGAATATAATTCTTCCCCCTTTATGGATCAAGCTTTAAGCGCTCCTACAATGTGTTTTATTGATAGGGAGGATAATCCTCCTATTTGGGATGAACCCTTGGATTTGGATGTTGATTACTCTCTTCCTTATGAAGCCATTATAGATGATCCTCCTATTTGGAATGAACCCTTGGATAAAGACATTGATTTATCTCCTCCTTGTGAAGATTATTTGATACAAGCGGGTGATTTAATAATGGATGACATATTCATACATGATGATGACTCTTTTTCTAAAACACACTCTCCTTATGTAGACATTTTAGAGAAATAAGAAAACATTATAGATTCTTTACCTCCATTTGGGATTTCTTCTAGTAATGAGACATTAGCAGGAATGATATGAATTCCCTTAATGCTCTCCCTCTTAGTGATGATCCTATGGAGAATCAAGCTCCTACCTCATCTTCTCCTATGATGTATTCCATTTTTCCTTCTTGTGAAACAATCGAACATAATAACGATGATTTAGTGACTACTGAAAGTCAATTGACTTCTTTTCATATGGCTTCTTGTTTTGGTCCTGGTTATCATTTACTAGTTAAACAAGGATTCCATAGTCAAGGATGTACTAAAAATAAATAGGCAATTAAAATGCCCTTACAGAATGGGGGGCATGAGCATTCTTATTGATTGGGATTTAATCCTAAACAACATAGAAATGTTACCAACATCTCAAATAACATTTCAAAACATGATGACCCTATGAAGGAATTTGACCAAGAGGTTGTTCTACCTAAACTCCTTCATGCTAAGATGATTACTAGACCTAAACACAAAAAGAAACGTAGTCTATACTTTAAGATTCTTCCTTTTTTTTTCTATCATAGATTTCATGATCACTCTAATCAATATCAAGCTTTACATTATGAGATTAGGAAACTCATTGATAGTAAAATTATTTATATATCATGTGGCAATGTGTTTTATTTCAATCCTATTTTCTCTAAATAACATTTATGTTCCTATTATGGAACTCCATATTATGTAAACAATGTTAGCCTAATCTTTGGGGGCTCATTGTCTTGCATAGTATTACGAGTGATATAATAGGTCCACTTTCATCCTTTTTCCCACACTTGGGGGGAAAGGATGCCATCCCCTTCTTTTATGTCTTCTTGAGATCTATTTTCCCTTGGTTAAGTAGTATCCATCTATTATGTGATATCCAACATACATGAAAATTTTTGTTTGCATTAAGGATCTATGTCTTTGATTATAACCTATTTTGTTGTTTGACATTGGGTTTCCATGTTTAATTAATCTCTCACCTTGGAAACTAAATAATGTGCTATCCCTCACAAGGGTTACTTTTTCACTTCTCACATGATATCTCTTTGCTACAATATCTCTTGATATAATTTGATATATCCCTTGCTTTCATCTCTGTAGGGACAGGTATTTCCTCATTACCTCTATCTAAGGATCTACTTTCCTTAGCTTACTGGCATTTGTCTATTTTACAACATTATTTCCTTATAAAGATTTATGTTTTGACTATGGATACCCTCTTATATGAGAGGTGATTGTCCTAGGTCATCACTTCTTCTTTATTTTGCAAATTATGTTCTTTAAAAACTCTTGTTCTTGCTTTGGGTTAGTTTGAATCCGTCATTCTGAGATTCCTCTTCCTCTTCATTGTAGGGGGCTAGATGATTGAATCTTTGGTCCCTCTTTTCTTTAGAAGATGACATTTTATCCTAAGCACTCCTATATGCTGGGGGTCTTGTTGATAAGATCTCTTACTTTTTGAGGATCCTTTTTACATAGGTGGCATATCCATTTCATGATTATCTATGCTCTTGGATGTAAGGGTCAAGACTCTTCACTAAGAATATGGCATACATTGTTGTTAAGTTGGATATCTCCTTACTTTGTGAAGTAGGTATCCTCTTTTCTCTTCCTTATCCTGCCTAGTGGGTAGTCATGATAAGGATGGGGGCATATATAGGGTCTCCCTTGTACTATAGTTTACATTAATTTACATTTTTTAACATGCTAAATCCTCGAAAGGTAATGCACATAGGTTGCTAAATCCGGAAGAGACACGCATTTTTACTTTTATTTTTGCTAAATCCTTGGAAGGTAACGCACATAAGTTGCTAAATCCATAAGAGATACACACCCTTTTAAAAAATTTAATATGCTAAATCCTTGGAAGGTAACGCACATAAATTGCTAAATCCTGAAAAGACATGCATTTTATATTCATAGTGATACAAGAATGTGGATCTATGGATATTTTCAAAATCTGTCAGAAGACACATTACAATTACAAACATAGTTTATGGTTGAACTTGTTGGGCTCTCCCTCCTTGGTGATTCATAGTAAGGTGGGAATCTTACTAGGCGAGGTAATCACTATCTTTTTTCTCTTTTTTTCACTTTCATGCTAGTAGGATTACATCATGAAGCTATGTTATCTATAGTGTTGTTCTTGTCTTGCTTATGTAATCATGTATGTTTCCTATGATTGATTTATCTTTATTTTTCATATCTTTTATGCATGTATGTTGAATTAGAATCCTTGGTCGAAGGAATTATGTCCTTGACCTAGTGATGTTCTACCTCATTGCGATCCACTAGAGTCTTTCTTCTAACTTTACTGAAAGCATGTTCGATTTCCATACTTCCGCTTAAGTAGGGGATTAATGTATCATCTTAAAATGGAAGCACTTCCATAATAAGAAAGTTTAGCCCTCCTTAGAGGATTTTTTTTACCACCATCATACTGTCCCCTCATTCCTACATCATCTCCTACTTCTGTGCCTGTTTAGGACCCTTATTGGGCCTCTCTGGGCACCTTCTATCCCACTTGGAACATTTTCTAGGGGTTCTGACCCCTGGGTCAAGGTCAAACTTGACCTTGATCTAGGTCAGGGTTGAACTTGACCTTGACCTAGGTAAAGGTCAACCTTGACCTTGACCTGGGTCCCCCTTCCAAATCTCGAAGGTTGTCGGCTTCCGGAGGTCATCAAAAATTCATTTTTCCCGCTTCTGAGTCGGCTGTTTTGGGTTCCGAAGTGGAAAATTCTAAATTTTTTTAATATAGGTCCTCTTCTAGGGACATGGGTATAATTGGAATTTAATTCTCCTATGTCAGCCTCCTTAGAAGATTGTGCCCTTGTTTCATATAAAAGGAAGTTTTCTCCTCCCATTTTCTCCAAGCAATATTGAACAAAAAGAAGTCTTCTAAGTGCAAAAGGCTCTAACCAAGATTTTGTCAAGAATAAAAAGGTTCAAGCATCTATTGTTCTACATGTTTCCAACCTTTCAAGGTGTTCAAGACTTCCTCTCAATCATTCAAGATTCATCATTCAAACCCTAGATCTAGCCATCATGGTGGTGTGATCTTCCTTCAAGATCCTTTGTGCATCCTCAAGACTCATTCATTCTCCCTTCAAGGTGGATTTCAAACATACAAGTCATGGAGGTTTATGGTTTCTATTGAGTCCAAGCTTTCATATTTACATACTTGCTTACATTTGAATTACAATTGCATATCTATTCAATATCATAGCTTCAATTCTACTACTTGCTAGCATTCTATAATTTATTGATTTCAAGGTTAATTCCTAATCGGGGTTTAACTAAGGCAAACCCCTCCCCCCAACAAACAAATCTCTTTTTCTTCCAGGTATAGGTTCGGGATTGAAGATTTGAACTCAGATCTGGATACCCTTTTCAGCGAACTATCAGAATTTGCAAATAGATTTTATGTCAGACCAGTGTAGGTCAGGGTCAAGATTATTGGGTCAAGGTTGACCTTTTTCTCAAGACGGTGTCGGATCGGAAAAATATTTCTGCATTTTGTTCGTCTCTATATTCTGGTTCCAGATCATACTTCTGATTTTCTAGAAATAGAGTATAGGCCTCAGAAAACTGCATTCTTTGATCTGGAATATTTCAAGGTTAATGCATTTCTTCTATTCATTTCAATTCAAATCCTTATTCATTCTAAATCTATCACACATTTACATTCATTTCAAAACCCATTTTAAGAGGGAAACCTAGGATCTCTTTCTTTATTCTTATTTCCAATAGATTGATTCATTTATGCATTGATCCTTTTTAGGTTGATCAATTTGGATCCTTCCTTTGTGCATTTGAGAATAAAGGGGAACGTCTTATTTATCCCTCCACTCTAAACATTAAATGTAAGGTGAAAAGTGATTTGAGTATCAAAACACTCTTATTCTATAAACATCATTTTCTACTTTACAAAAACTATATCAACTTTCCTCGCCTGTAACTTGAATAAGTCCCCATTACATTCATAGAAAAGTTACTCTTGACTGCTGGAGGAGAATGTCCAAAAAATGATACAATCCAAGACAACACAAAAGTCAGATGGTTTATTTTTGTCCAAAAATTCATCTTAAAATATTTTCAAGCTATGTTGCACTCATAATCATTGATATTGTACTGTTCTGTAGATCAACATAGATTACAAGAGAATAAGCATCACTTGTCTAAAGGGAAAAGAGATCTGTATGGAAAAGATCAACATCTTTTTTTATCCATTTCAAATAGCATCTATACAACAACTATGTACAAGGACATCATAAACAAAATAGTTGAACAAACATGTAATATAAACCCCAAATAAGGTTCTAAATACCAAATAAACTCCCATATATTTGGGTACATGATATTTCCTGCTACTCTCTAAATGGACACATATAGTTTTAACAACATTAAAACATGAAAGGCAACCAACCATATACAACATCCATTGGTAACATCAACAATTTTTTGGGCAGCATTGTTTAAAAATTGGGTATTTCTTTATTTCTAATCAGCTTCTTCAACATAGCCTTCTCTTCATCATTACGTTTATTCTCTTCTTGGTTTGTTGTCTTTATCTTCCTTTTCTCTTCCATCATCCATTTATAAAAGCTCCATAATTTACTTTTTTCGGTCTGTAGTTCTGAAGTGCATTTCTTATGCAACTAATTACATAGAATTTTCCAGTTCCTATTGTTCCTTGTAATGACCATGTACAAAGGTTATTTTAAGAAATTAGCCATGGAGTGGTCTTTAAAGAGAGAAACTGCTAGTTGTTATTCAAAAAACAATAATCTGTAATTTTTCTTGTATAAATATGAATTTCTTGTTGGTACATCTTGTTTCAGTTTGGTACTTGGCAAGGCTTTACTCGTCTCCTTTACAATAGTCCTATCTTCAACATCTGGAACTTTTTCTACAACTTCAACAACATTTGTAGCCCTCTTTTTATTTTCCAAAAAGATAATACCTAACACAAGATTTTCCAAATTCACTTTATTTTGTGCTTGCTCATTCATGGCTCAAACTTAGAGTCTAAAACTTGTTAAAGCTTGCACAAGATCTCAATCAGTCCGCAATTAGACTTCAAGAATAACTATTAAAGTACAAAAATAATTCTAATTACTAATTAGCAGTAATAGGAAATAAAAGTTAAGGTTATAATTAAGGGTATAATTAGTATTAGAGACAAACAAAAAATTAATCCATTAATCTATTTTCCAGGTTGACAATTGGTGAGCACGAAGAGTGTACCCAAAAAAATTAATTGTTCTTGCAAAATGCTTAGGTATGCGATAAATTTTCAACTATTCAACTTCTCTTTAATTACTACAATTCCAAATTTTCCCACCATTTAATCACATCTTTATTTTCTTATCAATTAATCCATTTTACCTCTTCTACAAGTTGCCACTTGCTGATCACGAAGAGGATACAAAGAACAATTATATTTACATATACAAACTGTTTTTTTTTTGGGCACTTCTACGTATTTCAATGCCATGGTTTATTTAAGATGTCATACATAAAATACAATATTGCACTACTGTAATTTTAGTTCCTCCATATAGGTTACTACTATGTACATGATGAACTTCTACAATTTAGCATGTTTGTACAATGTCACTTTTATATGATTCCTTCTATTATATAAATCTTTATTTATGCTTTCAAATAAAAAACCTTTCGGCGTACTCCTTGCACCCCTTTAAATGCAAATGATATGTCTATCAATGCAAACTGGACCGTATTTGTGAACTGTATATGCAGATCACATTTTTATTATAAAACAATATCTACTTTCAAGACTTTGACCCAGCACACGCGGTATTAACAGAAGACTTTAACCCGACTTCGACCCGGTACTCGCTCTACAACAAATGACTCAAACCCGGCATACACGTTAAGAGAACGAGAGATTAGGAAAATAATGCATACCAATAATACGGAAATGGGAAGGAAAAATCCAGAGAAGTGGTACCCTAATTTTCGGATATTTAGGGTTTATTCTACTACCTAGATAATCGGATCAACTCTTTTCATATGGAAACCAATAATACGGAAATGGGAAAGAACTGTCTTCCAGCACATATGATGTTCTCTCTTACTGCATTAATTATAATTTGCAACTGTGACGGCTTATCTACTGGTACTAGTAGGGGAGATTCTATTTCCTTGGACGCGTCACTTCATGGAAATCAGACGATAATTTCAAAGAATGGCACGTTTGAATTGGGATTTTTCAGCCCAAATGGAAGCAATAACTGGTATGTGGGCATCTGGTATGTCGGCGTCTGGTATGCCAACATATCTGAGAAAATCATCGTTTGGGTGGCTAATAGGGAGAGCCCGGCGAAAAACAAGACTGGCGTTTTGAAGCTGTCAGAAGAAGGCAAGCTGGAACTGTTCGATGCAGATGGCAACTCTCTTTGGTCGGCCAACATATCCTACAAATGCTCGCAGGCAGTGCTATTAGATTCGGGTAATTTTGTAATGCAGAGCAGTGAGAATAAGTCTGGGATTGTTTGGCAGAGTTTTGACCATCCTGTAGATACCTTGTTGCCCGGGATGTGGTTCGGTGGACAGAAAAAGTTAATCGGTTGGAAGAATTCAATGGATCCCGCTCCTGGGCTTTTCTCCCTTCAGCTGGATCCATCTGGAGCCCCACAATTCGTGCTAAAATGGAAGAATTCTGTCCAGTATTGGGAGAGCGGAATGTGGGATGGTCATATTTTCAGTGCAGTTCCAGAAATGGTAAACGGGGACTACTACAATGCTACCATAAAAAATACTAGCTCTGGTTTATATTTCAGTTATAAATTGCTCAAAGGGATCTCACGTTTTCTGCAAATTAAGTCTGGAAGAATGCAAGAATATGCTTTGTTTGATGCCACTGAACTGAGCATGGTGACGTCTCGCCCTAGAGATCAATGTGACGTATATGGTCTTTGTGGGGGTTATGGAAGCTGTAACTCCAACAACCTTCAGTTCTGCAGCTGCGTAGATGGCTTCTCCCCAGCAGACAAACAGGCCTGGAATTCGCAAGACTGGTGGTCCAGTGGGTGTGTTCGGCTGAGCCCGTTTAACTGCGATAACAAGAAAGGCATCAGCACTGACGAATTTATCGAGCCTGGTGTAACGTTGCCTGATGATTCCGCTTCTTTCTACCCTGCGCCCAACAAAGTAGATTGCCAGAATGCCTGCCTCCGTAACTGCTCTTGCACAGCATTTGCTTTCAGTTCTCCTTCTGCCCCCTGCAAAATCTGGTCAGGAGATTTGCTAAACATGCAAAACTCTCCATCAGACAACAGACCGACTCATGTCTCCATTCGTGTAGCGGCCACTGCACTTCCAAAGTATCATAAACCATCCTCCCCCCGTCTGAAAATCATAATTACTGTGAGTGCTCTCGCTCTCGCCCTGGCTTTGACTATGTTTTCAATTTTAATGTGGCAAAGGTATCGGCTACGACCAACAATGGGGACTTGTGCGGATTCCTCGGACTCTTTTCTTAGAATGTATAGTTACAACGAATTGAAGATTGCAACTAGGAATTTCAGAACCAAGTTGGGAAGCGGAGGATTCGGCTCAGTATTCAAGGGATCACTCAAAGATGGTACACTTGTGGCCATAAAGAAATGGGAAGGTTCGAGACATCATGATAAGCAATTCCGAGCCGAAATAAGTTCTCTTGGCAACATACAACATGGGAATTTGATCAGACTTCGAGGGTTTTGTGCAGAAGGATCCAATCGGCTACTGGTTTATGATTACATGCCCAACGGCTCTCTAAATTCTCTATTGTTCACTAGCGAGTCCGAAAGTAAAGGGAAGGTATTGGACTGGAAGACCAGATTCCAGATCGCCTTAGGCACTGCACGAGGCTTAGTTTATCTCCATGATGAATGCAGAGATCGTATCATTCATGGGGATATAAAGCCCGAGAACATTCTTCTGGATTGCCATTTCTCACCGAAGTTAGCAGATTTTGGGTTGGCAAAGCTTTTGGGTAGAGATTTTAGTCGTGTACTTACTACAACGAGAGGAACAATAGGATATTTGGCTCCAGAGTGGATCACCGGTCTTCCCATCACGCCCAAGATTGATGTGTACAGTTTTGGTATAACACTCTTGGAAATCATTTCTGGCCGGAGGAGTCTAGATTTGAAAGTGCAAGATCCAAGTAAGTATTACTTTCCCGAGTGGGCTGCAACTCAAATTTATCAGGGGAAGACGATTAATATTGTGGACGAAAGTATTGCAGCAGAGGCAGACATTGAAGAAGTGAGAAGAGCAGGCGCTGTAGGGTTGCTTTGCATTGAACGGGACGAGGAGGTGAGGCCAAGCATGGAACAAGTGGTGCGTTTGCTGGAGGGAAAGATGGACCATTTGTTCAAACCTAACAATGGTAATGTCTGAAGAGCTAGGATTAGACGTACCATTGGACTTCCGCGCTTTCTAGGAATTAGTAGGAGGAATTTTAATCAGTCTAGTAAGAATGTGTTTGTTAACGCTAACTTGATTCCCTTGGGTACAAATAAGAAATACAGTGAACTGTTTTATAAGAATGGGGCTTTACGAAGACTACCCAAATAAGAAATATAGTGAACTGTTTTATAAGAATGGGGCTTTACGAAGACCAGGTAAGGGTTAATGAGGGGAATGGAGGGTTTTGAGAAAATGGTAGGTGGGCAGATCTTGGAGGGTATGTCATATCTCTAACAAAGGTTTGGAAAAAGGATATTCATTTAGGTTTGGGGAGATAACCCGTCTCTTTCATATCTCCATAAGCAGATGCATTCTAAATGTTTTGTTACTTCTTATTATCAGGTTATCTTTTTGAATTGCTTGGTTATTGCTTTTGATTCCATTGAGGCTAAGAATAATGTTTTAAAACATGCCTTCTACTCGATTAGGATGAGTTAACTGTTAGTTTACCCTTGGAAGTCCCATTTCCAAGCTTCTCAATCCCTGTCTGAATTTGTGCCTGTCTGGTTTTCATTACATCATTTGGCCTTTGAGTTTACAGATCCAAAGATTCATTGAAAGATTGGGGTTAATTTTGGAAGAATTTTCAATTTTCAATGTTTCTTTATTAGATGATGAATTGTTTATTAAGATTTTTCTATTTTTGAATCCAAATGTTGTGACCCACCATTATGTTAATCTTAAATATGTCGATGGGGTTTTACATCAAGAGGCTGTTCATGACCAATCTAGTTTTGGTAAATCAATAACAGTTGTTCATATAGATGTATTTTAAATTCTTAAACATTGTGCTCGTCTAGGTAATAAATATTTTCCTACATCTATTATTGGAGAAAAATGCAAGGTTGCTAGAATATCTTCATATGTAAATAAGGATCCTTTTAATTCTATGGACTTTGATAAAATTCCTATTTCAGACCGACCTTGTAAAAAATTCTTTTACCTTATAATGCTCTAAACCCTAATGTGGAGACTCATCATTCTAATGATCTAGTAAAAAATCATTGCTCTGCTTTTTTCCAAGGATTCCATTAGTGGAATTTATCATGATAACAAGGGTTTGGGTAATTCTTACTCCTGTTTGAATACTATCAGCCAAATCACTCCTGACAATGGTATTGTTAAGGATGCTACTAATTTTGTGGTGATTTTTGATAGGGTAAAAGATATTTTTAATGATTTGATTAAGCATAAGAACTTGTCTATGGATAATATTTATAATTTAGTTGTTTTTTTTCCTTCAAATGTTATTGCCCCTATTGGTATGCCTAATCTGATTGTTATTAAAAATGAAATTACTCCTCCTTATGAGCTTGTTGGAGGTAAGGTACTTAATAGTTCTAGTTTCCACTTTGATATAAATGCATCTAATCCCATTGCTCTAGTTCAAGATATAATTATTATAGTTCAAAAATATTTGACAACTCGAATGCTTTTCTTTCTAAGGACATGGTGGATAAAGTCATTCAAAAAATTTGACAATGATTTGAATCAACTTCACATGGAATTGCAAAATTTTAAATCCCCTTTGTCTTTTGTTCCCTTTTCACAATCTAATAGAATTTATATTATTTCCCCTTCATCTTTACCTTCTAAATGGGTTAAGAAACATAAGAGAGTTAAGACTCAAATAGAAATTGATAATAGATTACAATCAACACCATTTTCTCTTTTCTCTTTAGAAAAAAAAGAGAAACTATTTAGTCCTCTTAAGACTAGGGCTTTGGTTGTGAACAAGAATTCACAGAGTGAGTTTTCTATTGAGAATATTTCTCATGTTAATGCTCATAAACAAAGGGGAGATGAAACTTCACCTCTATCCAAATGAAGATTATTTACAATAACATTAGGGGGCTGAATTCCCCTAACAAAAAACCCTTGATAAATCATCAATTAGTTGTAGTTAATTAGTTTATTTGACAATACATTAACTGATTAATTTACAACTTATTTTGATTATCATTGTAGTAACAAACATTTATTATGGGTTAAAGATCAGGAACAAATAAAGTATATGTGGTCGGTAATTGAAGATTTTTGTATACACCGAGTAACAGTGACCATAGAGTAAATATAGTGTCTACCAAGCATAGTGTTAACCAAGCTAGGGATCACCGACACATTAGAGTATTGACCGAGTAATAAATAGAAAATAAAGGCTGACTAAAATGATGAGCTAAAAAATTGATGATTATGAGGTAATTGATAAGATTTTTAGGATGATCAAACATATATGAAAATTCAACGATGATCGGACGAAGAAGATCGAAACATGTTTTTGACACAACTACCAAGGAAGGTTTAAGCAAAAAAATCAATGATGGACATTAAGTGACAAAATATAAAGGATGACAATTAAATGAGTTATGATGTCTATATAAGAGACAAGAGATTCATTAAAATGATCATGCTATGATGTGCACACATTTAAAATTCATGCATGACTGATCAAACTAATTGAAGACAGAACTGAGAAATTCTGCAAACAACACTTAGCAACACAGGAAAGAGCATTTACCAAGAATAACAAAGTATGGAGAATCAGAGGAAATAAAATGAACATATTGATTAGAGGTATTATGTACTTAGCATAGATCTAAAAATCTACAAATAGAGTTGTATTTGAATAAGATCACTATTGTATCACTTTAACAATAGGTATAGATGAATCTCTTAACCGAGTAGGACTTGAAAGTCTTTATTATGAAATTCAAATTAATGTTGATTGTTTTCTTGTTGACCCTATAGTGAATGATTGGTCAAGGGAGAGCTGTTAATGATAAATCCTCAAACCAGGTCATATTTAACAGTGTGCGTTGTAACCTTTAACATGGTTGTCTCTTAACTGAGCTCACTTCAGAAGAGTGAAATATTTTGGGTTACTAGTCCTTGGTGGTTTTTCCCTTAGCAGGGTTTCCACATTAAAAATATGTGTTAATGTGTATGATAGTTTTGGATTGTTATTTTTCTTTACACATTACTTTATCTATATTGATCGGTAATCACAGTAATTGTTTTACTGCTACTTGGAATATGACTTGATAGTTGAGTTGATGAGTTTGAAGATAAGTTTGAGATCACAGATTATATATCACTGAGTTGATTTATATGTTTGAAACTATTGTTATATACATCTTGGAGAATTTGGGACTATAGGATAACTGGAGCTAAGTGATTCACCCCCCTCACAATTATTTAACAATTGGTATAAGAGTATAGAGTGCTTAGAAGGAAAATTTTAAAGGACTTAAGATAAAGATCACAAGATGTATAAGAGAGATGCACCTAAGCTAGAAAAGGAGAACATCTCAACATGGAAGAGTAGAATGAGAC
Organism: Thuja plicata; assembly: GCA_018584345.1. Taxonomy (NCBI): domain Eukaryota; kingdom Viridiplantae; phylum Streptophyta; class Pinopsida; order Cupressales; family Cupressaceae; genus Thuja; species Thuja plicata. The sequence continues at coordinate 838,611 of MU225988.1, forward strand.
TATACCTGTCATGTATTGGAGATGATATAACACTATACTTGGATATTGAATTCATCTTACCTACTGGACCTTTGACTATTAATCAAATAAGAGAGAAACATGAACACAATACTATGATGGTAGAACTTGCTTCTTCACTAACTGATGTTGATTTTGAGGATGTCAAGACATGTACATCAGTCAAGCAGATGTCAGACAAGCTTACACTAGTTTATGGAGGAGATGCAAATATGCAAAGAGATAAAGCTGAAAGTCTCCGAGGAAAATTTGATGACATGAGAATGAAAGAAGGAGAAAACATAACACAATACATCAACCAAATAGAGGAGGTTGTGAATGTTATTCGTGGAGCAGGTGGAGTTATTGATGAAGACACTATTGTAAGTAAGATTCTTAGAAATTTTTTGGCTATTTATTTTATTACAGTCTCTACAATACATGAAATGAGAGAAGTGCCTGGAAACAATATTATAGTTGATAGTCTAGTCGGTAGACTAATTTCATTTGAGCTGAACAATTTTGACAACAGTGTTGTTCCTACTATTGAATCTGTATTTATGTCCTCTTTGAAAATTAGTAAATAGGGTAACAAACACATGATAAGAATTGAAAGTGACAGTGATGACAATGAACTTGATGAACTTGAAGCATAATGGCTAGAAGATTGCAGAAAGGTAAAGGAAGGTATAAAGGTAAACTACCTTCGATGTGTTTAAATTGTAAATAAATTGGGCACTTTACTGCTAGATGCCCTAACAGAAAAAGTGATGAAAGAAATGAAAGATCTAATGACATAAAGGATGATTGAGAATATATAAGAAACCATCAGTATGACAGAAGGAGTAACCAAGGTTACAAAGATAAAGTCAAGAAGGCATGTTATATTCCTTAAGATAAAGATAAAGACACTGACACCGACACTAATGAAGACATTGAGACAGTATTTGTATCTTTGAAAGAAGATTCAGACGAAGATGAAAGGTATGTTGAAACAACATTGATTTCTAAAGTTATAAAGCATGACATTTCAGTTATCTATAGTGGCTGCACACATCACATGACTTAGGATAAAGAAAAAAATGAATTTCTTGAGTATTATAATGGTGGATCTATTAGAATTGGAAATGATACACCTTATCAAGTGAAAGGAAAAGGTACTATATTTCTGAACAATAAGATCAAATGTGAGAATGCATATCGGGTGAAAGGACTTAATTATACTATGTTTAGTGTTTCATGGTTGAATAACACAGGTCACCAAGTTGTATTTGAAAATAGAAAAGATATAATATATGATGAAACATGAAAATTGATTGGCACTAGAGAATAATAAAAAGGTAAGAAGATGTATGGTTGTGGCATAAGAGGTTATGTCATGTAAATTTTGACAACATGGTTAAGATCAGTAAGAAAATAAAATTTAGAGGCTTACCGACCTTCTCTAAACCTGACGATGTCACGTGCAAGAATTGTCAAATGCAAAAAATGTCAAAATCTAGTTTTAAGAGAAAAAATTTCTCTTCTAATGATATTTTGGAGTTAGTTCATATAGACCTATGTGGACCGATGAGAACATAGAGTTATTATGGTGATAAATACTTTATTTTATTTGTTGATGACTACTCTAGATTGAAGACAGTCATGTTCTTAAATGAAAAAACTGAATCATTTAAGATATTAAAATGGTACAAAGCTAAGGTGGAAAAAGAAAGTGGTTTAAAGAATGGAAATGTTTAAGATCTCACAGAGGAGGAGAATTTATTTCTGATTTACTAACTTTTGTAATGAGTATGGAATTAAGAGACAAGTCTCTGCACCGATAACACCACAACATAATGAGATCGTTGAAAGGAGAAATAGATCAATTGTGGATTGTGCTAGAACACTGATGATTGAAAAGAATTTTGCACAAGTATACTGAAGGGAAGTTTTTAGTACTGATGTATACCCATTAAACTGAGTCCAACTGAAGAAAAATATAAACAAGACACCTTATGAATTATGGTATGGTTATACACCTAATTTGAGTTACTTTAGAATATTTGGAAGTCAATACTATATTTTGAAAGATGAAAGAAATGGGAAATTTGACTCAAAAGGTGATGAAGGAATATTTTTAGGATATTCTACTAAGAGCAAATATTATAAATGTTTCAATAAGTCTTCTAATAAGATCATGGAAAGTGCAAATGTAAGATTTGATGAATTTGCTGAGAAGAATGATGAGGAAAGAAAAAGAGAACCATAAGACTACAGTAGATTTTTTACATTGAAGAACCTGACACTTTTCCTGAGCAAGTACCTAACATTACCGAGCAATAGGGTAATGTTGTCAAGCATCAGGATGCACCATCCGAGAATCGGGAAGATGTTGCAACTAGAGATCATGATCATATACCAACTATATAACACAATGAAGAACAAAGACCTAAACCTATACTTGAAAAATATGTAAGAAGACATCATCCACAGAATCAAAATATTGGAGATAAAAGAGCTGGCATGATGACATAGAGTAAGTTGAATAACAAAACTTGTTTGATTTGTGAATTTGAACCTAAAACTGTTATAGATGCACTTGAAAATGAAGAATGGATTAATGAAATAAATAAAGAAATTGAGAAGATATAGAAAAACAAAACATGGACATTAACTTACCAAGACGGAGTGATAAGAATGTCATTGGCACCAAATGGATATTCAGAAACAAATTGAATGAGAATCAATATGTAACTAGAAATAAAGCAAGACTAGTATGCAATGGTTATGCACAAGAAGAAGGTATTGACTACGGAGAATTTTTTTTACCCATTGCTAGACTTGAAAGAGTTAGAATATTACTGGCTTATATTGCATACAAAGGATTCAAAGTATATCAAATGGATGTTAAATCTATATTTCTGAATGGAATATTGGAAGAAGAGGTATACACTGAACAACTTGAAGGTTTTGTTGATCCTACTCTGGAAAGAATGGTACGTAAGTTACACAAAGAATTATATGGATTGAAACAAGCATCGAGAGAATGGTATGAAAGACTACACTCCTATCTTATCAGTATTGGATTTGTTAGAAAAAGTGATAACAACAATTGTTATTTGATAGGAGGAAATGATGATAAGACTCTTAGTGATGAAATTTTTTTTGATGATATTATATTTGGAGGAAATGATAACTTATGCAAATCATTCCTTAATGAAATGAGGAAAAAATTTAAAATGTCAATGTTTGGAGAGATCAAGTATTTTCTTGGCCAGAAAATTTTACAACAGGATGAAGGCATCTACATTACTCAATCTAAATACAACAAGGAAGTATTGAAGACATTCAGAATGGAAGATTCAAAACTAGTCAAAACACCTATGATGACAGGATGCAAGTTGACAAAGGAAGACAAGAAAACTGAGGTAAATCAGACATTGTAAAGATCTATGGTTGAAAAATTGATGTATGTTGTACACACAAGACCAGACATTGTAGACATAGTTGGAATTATAGAAAAAAATTATGTTAATCCTAAAGAATCACATATGACTATTGTAAAGAGAATTTTTAGATATCTAAAGAACATTGAAGATTATGGTTTGTGGTACAAGAGAGAAGGAAAATTTGAACTTAAAGTTTACATAGATGTTGATTGGGCTAGAAACATTGATGACAGAAAGAACACTACTGGTGGAGCATTCTTTGTAGGAGAAAGATTAGTTAGTTGAATAAGTAAAAAGCAAGGATGCATATCTCAGTCAACTGTAGAAGCAGAATATGTTGTTTCTTCTGCAAATTGTTCAAACATTGCATGGATCAAACAAGTTTTGAAAGGAATGAATGAAGAGATCACTGACCCATTGGTAATTTATTGTGAGAATACTAGTGCAATAAATATTTCTAAGAACCCGGTGATGCATACAAAAACAAAGCATATATCTGCAAAATATCACTACTTGAGGGAGCCATTACAAGAAAAGCAAGTTACACTAGAATATGTACAATGAAAAGAACAATTAGCTGACATATTCCCTAAACCCTTACCAAAGGATACATTTGAGTACTTGAGGAGTACACAAGGGGTTCATCCCTTGTCTATCGGTCACTTAGCTGACTAGGAGGTTGCATAAACCTGCATGTAATCAAAATATCAATCATGTTGATGCAAAGTTGAATTGGACTTACAATTGCATATTAGTACACTGCAAGGTACTTACACTACTACACCAAAAACCAGAGATACTTTTTGGCTAATGAAGAGCTATATATTTCTTTCTAGCATTGCTGTCAAAGTGAGAGAGAATTCAATGAAATGTCTATCCACTGAAAGAGAGAAAAGGAGAAAAGTGAAAGGGATAGAAGATTAAAGAATAGAAAATTCAAAACTACACGAAGAGTCTACATGGTGAATTTTTTAATGCTAAAACATATTATATGTACAAGCTAGGGGGAGCTACATCATTTTGCATATAGTTGTAGAACATAAGTTTGGTATTGTATGGGATTTTCATATTGCATATTTCATAATATGTTGCTATCAATGCCAAAGGGAGAGATTGAGGAACTACAACTGATTGTATGTGATTGTATGTTTGAAGTTATTTTGTTGATGATCAACTGAGTTACAAATGTGATGATAGACATTACTCAGCTAATGTATTGTCATTGATGTCAACTTATTTTGATTATCATTGTGGTAACAAACATCTATTATGGGTTAAATATCTGGAACAAAAAAATTTATTTGGTCGGTAATTGAAGAGTTCTATATACACTGAGTAACAATGAACACCGAGTAAATATAGTTTATACCGAGCACACTCTTAACCAAGCTAGGGATCATCGACACATCACAACATTGACTGAGCAATAAAAATAAACTAAAGGCCGACTAAAATGATGAGCTGGAAAATGGATGATTATGAGGTAATTGATAAGATTTGTTATGATGATCAAACGACTATGAAAATTCAAGGATGATTAGATGAAGAAGATTGAAACGTGTTTTTGACACAACTGTCAAGGAAGGTTTAAGCTGAAAAATCAATGATGAAGATTAAGAGGAAACATCCAAAGGATAGAAATTAAATGAGTTATGATTTCTATATAAGAGACAAGAGATTCATTAAGATGATGATGCTTTGATGTGCACAAATGAAAAATTAATACATGACTTATGAAACTAGTTGAAGACAGAACTGAGCAATTCTGCAGATAACACGGAGCGACAAAGGAAAGAGCATTTACTGAGAAGATTAGAGTACGGAGAATTAGAGGAACTGAAGTGAACATATTGATCAGAGGTAGTATGTACTTAGCATGGATCTGAAAATATGCAAACAAAGTTGTATTTGAATCAGATTATTAGTGTATCAGTTTAACCATTGTTACAGATAATATCTTAACCGAGTGGGACTTGAATGTCTTTATTATGACATTCAAATGAATGTTGATTGTTTTCTTATTGACCCCATAGTGAATGATTGGTCAAGGGAGAAATGTAACTAGTGATAAATCCTTTGACCAGGTCACATTTAACAGTGTGCATTGTAACCTTTAAAAGGGTTAGCTCTTAGCCAAGCTCACTTCAGAAGAGTGAAATATTTTGGGTTACCGGTCCCAGGTGGTTTCTCCCTTAGCAAGGTTTCCATGTTAAAAATACAAGTGTTAATGTGTATGATTGTTTTGGATTGTTATTTTTCCTTACACATTACTTTATCTATATTGATCGGTAATCACAGTAATTGTTTTGTTGCTACTCAGAATATGACTTGATAGTTGAGTTGATGAGTTTGAAGATCAATATGAGATCACATTTTATATTTCACCGAGTTGATTTATGTGTTTGAAATTGTTGTTATATACATCTGGGAGAATTTGGGACTGTAGGATAACTAGAGCTAACTGATTCACCCCCCCCCCCCACTNCTAACTGATTCCCCCCCCCCCCCCACTCTTAGTTATCTAACAATTTTGTCATTTCATTTTCACTTTGTAATAAAAGTATATTTTTCTTCTTTCTCTAAAGAAATGATCTTCAATTTCGATGTCATTTTTTGTATCTTTCTCTATAGGTAGTGACCGTTTTATTTATTTTTTGAGCTATGAGTCTAACTTTTGTAATGAAAAATATACATATATTTTGAGATAACTCTCACTGTGGTTTTTTCGCATTTTTAGTTTTCAACACAACAAATTTGGCATTCTTATGAGTATGGCTTTACTATTTCCATTTCTTTCTTTTCTGAATAATAAAGTGAATGAGCTAAGTAATTCAAGTTAATGTTTGATCAAAATTTATGATGGTTTAAGTGGATACTTATTGTGCACTCCTCTCTACATCCAGGTGTGTCTAACAATTAGTATCAGACCTTGGTTCCTAAAGATACAATTTTACCAATGTGCTAGATCTAGGGTTTGGATACCGTGTCTAAATAAGATTTGAATGACCTATATTCAATGGAAGAACATGACTATGATGATTTGATGGAAAAATATGACTACTATAACATTGATGAGATTGTTGACCTAGAAAAAGAAATAAGATCATAATTGAAATACTTGAGTGAAATAAAATTCAATTGTACAAAATCAAAAGAGAAAAATATCACTCTAAGGAAATTTCTTGATGAAGGGAAGGTTATGGATGACCTAGAAATCAAGAAAAAAAAGGAAAAAAATATTGTACCAAACCTGAAAAGGAGATGCAAATATTGAAGAAGGAACTGGAAGATGTAAGAGAACAGATTGATAAAGTTTTTAAGATAAGAGGTGGTAATGAAATTCTTGACAACCTACTAAGTCCACAAAAGAAGAATGAAGGGAGAAACTAACTGGGTTTTGAAAAAAAATGAAATATCTAGAGATAAGGGTAAAGAAAAGGTCAAACTGGTGGACTTTAACAAAGGTAAAAAAAGAATTCATTTCAGTCCATGATAATAAGTAGAATGTTAGAAAAACCTCTCTTTCTCCACCAGGTACTGTTTTAATTGCAACGGTTTTTTATGTAACTGATTTGGTCATAAGTCCTGTAAATGAAGAAGTTGAATCAAATATCAACCCTTGCATTGTAGATGTTATGATTGTAATACATATGGGCATAAATTTGTTGATTATTGAAATAAGATGATATGTAGTGCATATAGAAATTGGAATAATGCTCAATCATTCAATGGATATTGTTACTCTTGCAATGGATATGGACATAAAGCTATTGATAAGAGGGAAAATAAAATATTTGAAAGAAATAAATTTAGGCAACATTTAAAATTTTATAACTTCAAAAATTTGGGATATATTGCCAAATATTACAAATAGGGTAATGTGAATGGACATGGTCTCAAAAGGAAATTTAAGGACGAAACGAAGAAATGAAGTAGATTTGAGTAAAAAAACTAGTAGAAGGAAATGTTGAACATAATTTTGAACTTAATAAATAAAAGGAGAAGACAAAAAAGATTTGGGTAAAGGAAACAACACCATTGATTATTTAAATGGTTTTGCATCCTCTCTAAATGTTGATGCTTGTTCTAAAAACTAAGTTAGTTAATAAGGGGGAGGATTAAAATTAATTGTGAGAAAATCATTTTTCAGTTTAGGTGGTAAGTCATTGTTGCATGATATTAGCAAGGAAATTTTTTTAAAGATTTTTGTTACTAACAATACATCGAAATTTTCATTAAATGATGTGTCAAACACTTGTTAAATAAATTCATAATGATAAAGTGTTTTGGCAACCTAAAAAAACAAATTATGTTGTATTATTAGTGTGAGGAAGGAGCCCCTAGTGAAATTAGAGTAAGTACAAGAGCATAACCTTTATTTTGTTTTCTTTATTTAGGGCCCGTTTGGGTACTGGAATACCATATCCTGGATATGGTCAACTCAGGAAGATGTTGCATATTTAGGAAGATGCTTATCCTCAAAATGAATCCGGAATATGGTCTGACCCGTTTGGTTCACACGGAAGATGAATGAGAAGATGCATAAGGAATTTTAATTCTTTATTTTTTAATTTCTTTGAATATGGTGTGTATATATGTGTGTGTATATACACACATGCACACATGTGTATATATACATACATACATGTGTGTGTATATACACATATATTTATACATGTGTATATATATACATGCATGTATACACATATACACACATACACACACACATACACACATATACACACGTGTGTATATACACATACAAGTGTGTATCCATGTATACACATATACACACATGTGTATATACACATATACACACATGTGTATATACACATATACACACATGTGTATATACACATATACACACATTTATGTATATATACATACATATACACACATGTGTATATATACACACATACATATGTGTATATATAAACACATATACACACCATACATATACACATACAAGTGTGTATCCATGTATACACATACACACATGTGTATATATACACACATATACACATGTGTGTATATACACACACCATATATGTGTGTATATATATAGACATATACATACATGTGTATATACAAACATATACACACACCATACATGTGTGTATATATACACACATGTATGTATATATACAAATATGTGTATATACACATATACATGTATGTATATATACACACATGTATATATATACATCCTTATAGCAATATAATATACATCTTTATAGTCATGGATCCCATGAAATATTAAATTTGCTTTTGTAAAAATTGGAATTGGAATTCGAAATTCCAATTCCACCTATTTAGGTGGAAGATGATATTCCCATTTTGGGGGGAAAATGAGAATTTCAGAATTCCAATTCCATTTTTTTCCAAGGACCCAAACATGGAATTTGATATTATCCAGAATTAGATAATGCCAATTCCGGTCCAATTCCTGCTACAAAATGGGCCCATAAGAGGAGAAGAGATTATGTTGATTCTAATTATCGTAAATCTTGAACTAAAGTGATGATCAAGGTAAAAAATATATCCGTATGTGGCGACAATGAGAGATAGAGAAGGTATACTTTTTAGAGTTCCCATTCTCTTGAAGGACGTTAGGGCTTACATCCATGCAGAATTGGGCGAGGTAGGCCATGTTAAATTCAATTAATTATGGAAATATCTGACTGAAAGGGATCCAGTTACTCTAAAAAAGGAATACAAGAACATTTATGAGCCAGGGTTAGATATCTGGAGGTATTTTCTTGATTTCTCATTTGAGGATGAATGGATAAAGATAATTTATAGCTGGATTCATAGAGACAAATTTGTTAGAGAAGCCGTATAGAATCACAAAGGTAGATATTCATACTCTAACTACTCTGGGCTTACATGACAGTATCGCGATGAAGAAGCATGTTAGGAATGATCTCGTCAACGATTTTACTGGTGTGAAATATAATAAAAGTCCTATGATTGTTAAGGGCATATTTGATCCTGGAGTGAAGTATGCAATATATGACATCACATATAAATTCTATTTCTAGAATCAAGAGGGTTCAAAGACTACTATAACCATTCATATTACATACAAGATGGTGATCATCGGTGAATAATATAGTTTATGTGAATTGATGTTACATCAATTGACGAAAAAATTAGATAGGAGAAAGAAAACTAAGTGCCCCTTTAAATTTGGATTGCTAATTATCTTTCTTGGATTTATGTACACAAATGATTGATGTTAAAAGTATTGGAAAAGGAATAGCTGCATATTGCATATCATTGATGGCCGTATTACAGTAGCAACATATTACTGTAGCAGTGAGTTACTATAGCAACGTACGTACTGTAGCAGCACATGTACTGTAGCAGTGTGGGTTACAATAGCAATGAAATACTGTAGCAGAAGGTTTCTATGTCAGTTCAAACTACTGTAGCAGTGGGTTACTCTAACAGCGCGTTACTGTAGCATTTCTAGAATTATTAACACTACTGGAGCTACAATGGGTATGGATTGTTATTGAAATCTATAGGTATCATAATGTTCTAAGTTTCAATGAGAATGAAATGGTAGCTATTGTACTCACAATCTCTGATAATATGAAAATAAATAAATAAATGTTCATGATATTAGGTGCTTATTAAATGAAATCTCATTGAAGTAATCATTCCTAGTGTTATGCTCTATTGGTTTTTGTTAGCATATGGTTCTATGTTGCCTCCTACTTTTCATTTCTTATGAAGCACAAACAAACTTGAGGAGCCATTAAACAACAGTAGGATGAAAACTTTAAAGAAACTAGTTGGAAGCCAACTGTTCGACAAAATTACAAGAAGAAATAGAGATTATAAATAAGAGAAAAAGGAAGTACATTATTGTGGTATCAGAGCTTTAAAATCCTCCAACCCGTGGAAGAGGAAATCATTTTGTTCTTCTGCGACTTTAGCAGTGTTGAAAACATCAACATTTGAGAATGCTACAGGGGACCGAGCCTTATAATTTTTGTAACACTAGAGCTAGGAAGCATAGGGATCTGAATAATCAAGTGGAACAATCTAAATCATCTATACAGGTTGGCAGAGGATAGCCACTTGGAGACTGAGGAAAATATTTATTTTGAACAGGTTGAAAACATGGGCGACAGGGATGCAGGTGATCCCAATGAGGCAATGTTTTGACAGTTGTTGTCCACACCTTGACACAACAGAACCAACGAATGGAAATTTTAATGCAATTGATTGCAAGAAAAATGGGAGTTAATGCAAATGACAACAAGGGTGGTAATAATGGTAGAAATAATGGAGGGAATCATGCATGGAATAATGGGGGTAATCATGCTAACCAAAAAGAACAAAATGGACCAAATGGGGCTACACAGGTAGGTAGCTGATAATTTAACTAAGTACCTAGAATTGCGAGAACCGCATGCTCTAGGCCCACTTTTCCAAACTTTCCACCTAGGATTCTGGTTCAGCAGTAACAAGAACCGCAGATTACTAATTTACAGGTGCAATTCATGAGAGATTGGGATGATGAGGGAGAAGAATTTATGGCATCTATCACTTTCTAAGAGAACATGGATGTGAGACTTAAGCACATGCCTAAAACAGGCATAGAGGACAACACACAGACTTGCAAAAGAAAGTTAGTACAATTTCTTTGCCTTATTTTGGTGGGTCTAGAAAGACAATCGTGAAAGTTTGGGTTCAAATGGTTGACATGTAATTTGGGTAGAACCCCATGTGGGAGGAAGAGGCCATAAAATTTGAAGCATTAGATTTAGATGGTTTAACTCATGAATGGTGGCACCATGGCATGATTACAATGGATCACAATCAGATCACATCATAGATTGATTTCATGGAAATCTTAATTGAGTGATTTGACACTAAGGAACCTTATTTACACTTTAAAGAATTGGCACAACTGGAACAAATGAGTATAGTGGTCACAGATGTGTCACCTAGTATATTTCTAATGCTATTAATGGATGGTCTCATAGAAGGAAAGAGACCTAGAGCATTCCACCTCTAGGGAAAAATTTTACTCTAAGGAGTTTGCCTACAAGAAAGACAAAGACAAGAAGAATTTTCAGAAAGAACAACCCCCTAGGGATGAAACCAAAAGATTGGACAGCAATCTGATTAATGAATTAAGGAGGAAAAAACTCTGTTTTCATTGTAAGGAACTTTGAGATTTATCACATAAATGTCCAATGAATGCAATGGCATCCGAAATAGAATATTTTTCAGAGGAGGAATCAGTTTCTAAGGATGAGGAAACACAATCTAATTCAGAGGGAAATGATGCATTAAAACCCTTAGGAGAGAAATCAGGAGATGGAAAAGTCATTGCACACCTTTCAGGTGATGATCAGGTAATAACCTTCATTGTGAGGAGTATGATACATGGGCAATGAGTCATTACTTACGTGGACATAGGTGCTACTCACAATGTTATTTCAGAGACACTGGTTCAGAAGTTACGACTTCAGACTGAAGGGCATTTAGGGTTCAGAGTGATTGTGGCTAGTGGACATAAGTTTCAGAGTACTCATGTGATTAAGGATATGCATTTACGGATGGGAGATTATGAGATGGTAGGGAGATTATATGTAGTAGACCTGCAAGACTACGATTGGAGGTTGGGAATGACTTGGATGAAGATACTCCATGAAATTACCCTTAACCTTAATAGGATGGATCTATAAATTAAACATCAAGGTAGGAAGGTGGTGATTAGAGCACTTACATATGTGAGGCTACAAGTGGTGTAACATAGGCGTATGAAGATATTATTACTACATGATTAGGCTCAGTGGACAGGAGACATTGTGATATCATTAGAGGATAGTACGTAGTAGAGGCATGATTATCCCTCATAGATACAGAAAATTCTAGACAAAAATCTAAAGTGTTTGAGGATTTACCACCCAGTAGGCCACCAGATAGAGAGATGGAGCATGTCATAGAGCTTGATGAAGGGGAAAAACCAATCATCATCACACCTTAAAGGCATCCAAAAAGGTATAAGAATGAAATTGAGAAGGCTATTAAGGATCTTCTTGGGATGGGATATATGAGGCCCAGCAAGAGCCCCTTTTCTTCAGTTTTAGTTTCGTTAAAAAAGAAGGATGAGACATTTTGGATTTGCATAGACTACAGGGAGATTAATAAGAGAAATATAAAAAATAGGTACCCTCTTCCAAAAACTGATGAGCTTCATGGGGCATGCTATTTCTCAAAAAATTATTTGAGGTCCGGCTACCATCATATTCAGGTTAGGAATGATGACATTGACAAGAATTCCTTCAAATGTCACTTTGGGAATTTTTAGTTTTTAGTCATGCCTTTCGGTTTGACTAATGCATTCCCCTTGAGCATTTTCATGACTACATTCCTCTTCCTCTACTAGTAAAATCCGTCCTTCCTCAGCCCCTATTATTCTGGTCTTGTCTTCCTTTTATATTTTCTTCTATCTTCAATGCCAATTGGTAGCATTTTTGGACTGTCTCAGGGTTGCAAAGATTTAACTCATCTTGAATGTTCATCCTTAGGCCATTTAAATATCTGGCCACCTTTTCAAATTCACTCTATACTATCTTTGACTTGAAATAAAGCTTTTGGAATTCTTCTGTGTAGCTACTGACATCCATCTCTTTCTGCCTTAGGTTTTGTCTCCTTGTGTGAAGTTGTACCTTATAATATCCTAGTACATAGGCCTCCTTGACCTTAATAACCATCACCTTCCAAGAAGAAATAATATACTTCCCCTCCTTCACCCTTTCTCCCTAGATGAAGTTCCATCAAGTCAACGTGACACCTTTTCATTTTTATTTTTCTATTTTGACTCTCTGATTCTTAGGGATCTCATCACATTCAAATAAACTTTGCAATGCATCAACTCATTCTATGACCAAGTTCGGTCCATCTTTACATTGAACATTGGCAAGTCTAATTTATTGTCTTTTCTTCTCCTAGCCACATATTTGAAGGCATTCACAAGGTATCTTTTCTATGCAGGAACCTCTTCTTCTTATTCCTATTCCTTGCGGGTCTCCTCTTCTTCTCCCCTTTCCTTTCTCTCTGAGTACCTTTCTTCCTTCCTATCAACTCTGTCTTTTAGACTACTTATCTTTTCTCTCAAACCTTCCACTATCTTAGAAATTTCAACATTTTTTACACTTGGAGGCATCCTTTGAGCCTCTTCTCCCTCAAAGTCACGTTCATGCATGATCATACAATAATTTCCCTTGGCTTCTCCTAAGCTCTAATACCACTTGATGCAGAGCCGTTCAATATAGGTGTTTCAAACTTCTTATGTTAGGTTCCTCAACCCTCTAAAGGGGATGATCTCAGACAAAGGACTCCACACCTCTAAAATACCTTTTCCAATCCAACTATAAACAATCCCAATGAACAATCTCTATTATTCAACATCATGTTAAAGACCAATCAACTCTCTGACCTATTACTCATCTGGGTGTGCTATGAAGGAAACCTTGTTATTAGTGAGTAGACATGGTTTTTATTAATGTTTGTAGCTTGAGTCATATGATCATTTAGAATACATATAATCTCTGTGTGTGTGTGTGTGTGTGATATATATGTTATTATATATATATTATTATTAAAACATATATTATGCAAACTTATATTATTCTAATATATGATTGATTAATGAAACATTACCAATTACAATGAATAGGCATGTCCCATGAAGGGACATGTCTCTCCTAGCCTCTTTGACAATATAAATGAAAGAGAGATTGTTGCATTTGAAAAACACATACAATATACAACATAGAGTGCTATTACATTTGCATCTATCCTAAAAGTTTAACATGGTATCAGAGCCAGACTGCAAGTGTAGAAGATAGACACACAATTAACCGTCAAAGAAAATTGATAATATTAATAAAAGTAAATATTTTTTGTTAAGGTAGCAATAAAATTTAAGCATCGCTGATGAATTCAATATGGTATCATAGCAGTTTTGTTTACTGTAGATCATGTGAGTTGTGGTTTAAAGAATGTATCTGCCATTGTGCATAAAAAGATAGGCAAAGGTATCGAGCTGAACAATGTTCACTTTGTGACCATACTATCTGTCTGATCTGAATGTTGCTATATGATTGGTTTGGATTTTGGAACAAACACGATCAGTTGAACATTAAATTGTATGTTGTTGAGATAGGTTCCATCTATATTATGTTTTGTAGATATGGAGGTTGGCTCAATGACTCAATTTATTGAATTTTGTTGATGATTGGCAAGAAAAAATTTGAAATATATATGAATAACCTAGTGGTTGCCGAAGATGTTAGTCAAATTTCTCTGTTGATTAAACAAGGTACTCAACAAACAATTCATCATTTGATTGCTCGACTTCATTGGAATCACATCACTCTGAGGATAACTTGACACTTATGGTCTTCATGGCTATAGTGGAGATATCTTAAGAAAGAAATGGAATACACATCCATTCATAGTGCATCTCTATGGTGTCGCCTGGCAAGGTGGATTCTATCATTGTACGTCTTACCTAAATATCTATGAAGGAGACCAATAACATATCGATGGATGGGCATTTGGATAAATCTATCAGCAAGGTCAGGATCGGTAAGAACTGAAGCAACCTAAATCAAACCTTATACCATCATAAATGAAAAGTTAAATTCTGAACTATCAATGACATCAATATGATGGAAAGAAACTATATCATCGAATAAGAAAATACAAACTTGGATAGTAATAATAGATGTAACTCCCAGGGATTCCCCACCTCCTCTACCATGGGATTCCAATCCCTCACCTTCTCCTCCACCGATGCAGGATGGGGCATATGATTTCTTTACTGTATTCAATGACTCGTACCATCCAAGTCACAATGATTCTATAGAAGAGGAAGTACAAGCAGATGAAGATGCATTCTAAATTGGAGATCAAGCATATTAGTGAGGATAAGGCTATTGTGGATGAATATGTGGAGGATGATGAGCATAAGGATGATAACACAAGATCTTTAATTTGCTGGCAATATTAAATGTGCTATCAAACTGCCTATTGGAGGCTATCATGAATTTGATGTGATCAAACTGAATATAGAGAGTGCATATTGGAGGCCATCGTGAATTTAATTTGGATGTGATTGTTGTGCAACATTCATTTTGTGCAAACTGATATATTGTCTATTTTGGTCACACATGGAGACAAATGGACTTCGTCGAATATAAAAGTTGGAAAGAATTGATGAGTTCAATACAAGAACAAGCTTTTTCAGGAGTTTGATGGTCAAACAATGTAGAGATTATGTTTCTCTGTGATCTCTTATTAGTACATCTATGTTGTGAGAGATTGGGCACAACAAGAATTACCAGAGGTAACATCTACAAAGGCTTATTGGAGGGAAGAGTATCAAACATAAGCAATTGGATAACTCATTGATGACTCATCAAATGAGTTATTCGATGAGATGCAAATTTTTTAGTTAGATACATAATATTTGTTAGTTCGGTGCATAACATTAGAAGGAAATTTTAATGTCTGAACCAAATATGTGTTCCCATGAGGCTTTGGAAATCAAATTTTGAATGACATGGTGGACCTAACTGAGAGTTGATGTATGCCTGATATTTCCTATATGGGCTCACCTTACGAAAGGAAATATTTGAAACTTAAGGAAGAAATCACAAGAAATTACATTCAAGGTAGAATGAACTTGATGTTTGCGACTGAATTGATGATTGAGATCAGATTCAGAGGGAATTTAACATTTCCTTGGACAAAGAGGTCAGAAGGTTGATATCACATTCATAAGAAGTCTGACATTTCATCTAAGGCAACCTTGGACAAGAAGTTCAAGAGGTTGATGCATGTACTTGGAGCTTCAGATGGAAGCCACATTATCATGAATGCTTGGTGCTATCAAGCCTAGAGATAAATCCACAGTTTATTACATTCATTCATGTTGGAATCAAACAAGTAAACTTGTGTATAGGAAGTGCTCCTGTGGATAATGTTATGATCAAAATTTCAACATGATCATATACCAGATGATGAGAGTCTCTTGAAGTAAGATATTTTTCATGATTAGGGCCATGTATGTTTTTTGTAACAGAGGGAGCTACTAGATGATTTCTCAAAATTGATCTTCAAAGGATCTAAATCATTCTGATTGAAAAGGGCAAGCCATATTGAGATGGTTTCCCTAGTGACCAAGAAACTATAAAAAGACAAAGGATTGAAATTGAAAAGATGTAGTTGCATCTAGATCATGATATTCCTAGATAGATGGATAAATTATTGAATCAAAGGGCATTCAAGAACAAAGCTTGATTTAGACTAAAGAACAAAACATGACTTGTTGGCAGAAGGTTGATATTAGATTCAGAGGGAGTCTGGCCGATCATCTAAAAGCAACCATAGACGAGGAGGTCAAGAGGTTGTGGCAAGAGGATCTGATCCATTTTGATCTTCAGGGAATTTAGTCATATTGTCTTAGAGGGAGTCAATAATAAAGATGTTTTTATGCAGTCAGAGAACTATGATCATGAGATTGGGTCCCATATATGCTGGCTGAAATGCCTTTATGGTAACTCCTAAATAACTTGGGGTACACCAAGAGTGATGCAAACTATATATGAGATATAGCATAAGTATGTTATTCAAGGTACATTATTACTACAGGACAAATGGCTGATATTCTCACCAAGTCTCTGGCTAGAGAGAAGGTTGTACACTTTTGAGATAAACTTGGTATGTTGGAGAATGAA
>MU225988.1:855953-938312 GCA_018584345.1 Thuja plicata
TGGGCCCACTCATCCTATGTACATTTCTGAGAGGTGACGACTTCTTAGACAATGAACACTTGTATTTGATGTTACAAGGTGAAAATCTTGTAATGGAGATTCGTTATGGTAGACATTTAATATGTCAATGCACATACCATAATAGGGTTCTATGTAAGGGAATGTAATTTTCCTTATTACTATATCCTCATATCATGATCTAAGGTGATATAAAAAAAAATTAGGTATCACGATCTGAAGTGATTCCTCATATCATGATATGAGGTGATATGAAAATTAGGTATCACGATCTGAGGTGATTCCTTATGTCACGATATAAGGTGATATGAAAATTGAGTATCACATGTCAGGTGATTCCTCGTATCACATGTTATGTGATATGTAAAATTGGGTATCACATGTTAGGTGATTCCTGATATCACATGTTAGGTGATATGTAAAACTTGGTATCACATGTTAGGTGATTCCTCAAAGTTTAAAAATATTATCGATTAGAAGTCACATAAACTAATTAATATATCTACATAAAACAAAATATTATCCACTAAAATATATTCTCTTCTATGTTTATGCTTAGAAACATATTATCATTTCATATCAAATTACTAAAAATTAAAAACTACATCTTTACAATACATAGAATTATTAATACATTCATACTTTTGGAACAAACTCTTGACAACAATATTCAATTTATAATTTTTATGGAGAATAATATTCGCATAAAAATGTATGGACATTTTCATAAGAATATGCAGCCTAATATATTAATTTAGAAACCAAAATGCACTTCAAATATCCACAATGCTCCTATGAAGTATACACAAACAACATAAAATTAACCTATATCCTTGAGAAACAATATTAGTTGATATTTATGTAGTTGAAAAATATATTAGATCACACCCCATGTTCTAATAATTCCAATCACTTAACGCAATTTGATAAAACACTAAATATTGTTAGGTGTAAGGTTTGTAGTGATTAGTATTGATTGAACCCACACTATAGTATAGTTTTATCATTGTTGTAGTATTACCTAACAAAAATGCTACAATTACAATTCTAGATCATAATGTGAAGTTGAGGAGCTCAATATGATTGATGTAACTATGAAACATTTTCTTAATATAACTCTCATATCTTTGTGCTTATTAACTACCTTATAACTATCATAACTCCACCTATAGAACTAAATTCTCCTTGAGAGATTTCATGACTAGATTTACCATGGGGTTTAACATTTTTCCCCTTCTACTAAACATTCCTCTTCCTCTTCTAGCAAAATTTGTTATTCCTAGGCCCCTATTATTATGGCCTTCTCTTCTTTTTATCATTTCTTCTACCTTCAATGCCAATTGGTAGCATTTTTTTACTGTCTCAGGGTTGGAGAGATTTAACTCATCCTGAATGTTCATCCTTAGGCCATTTAAATATCTGGCCACCTTTTCAACTTCACTCTCCACTGTCTTTGACTTCAAACAAAGCTTTTGGAATTATTTTGTGTAGCTACTGACATCCATCTCCTTCTACCTTAGGTTCTGTCTCCTTTTGTATAAATGTACCTTATAATAATCTAGTATATAGGCCTCCTTGACCTTAATAACCATTACCTCTCAGGAGAAAAGTATATACTTCCCCTCCTTCACCCTTTCTCCCTAGATGAATTTCCACCAAGTCAACGCAACACCTTTCATTTTTTATTTTTCTATCTTGACTCTCTGATTCTCAGGGATCTCATCACATTCAAAGAAAATTTATAATGCATCAATCCATTCCATGACCAAGGAAAAATGAGGGTCACTTAGGTTTATGAATCTATTACTACTGCATGATCAGGTTCAATGGGCAGCCTGCATTGTGATATCATCAGAGAATAGTATGTAGTAGAGGCATAATTATCCCTCGTAGCTATAGGAACTCTTAGATGAAAAATCCATAGTGTTTGAGGATTTACCACCCAGTAGGTCACTGGATAGGGGCATGGAGCATGTCATAGAGCTTGATGAAGGGGAAAAACCAATCATCATCAGACCTTAAAAGCATCCAAAAATGTATAAGGATGAAATCGAGAAGGATATTAAGGAGCTTCTTGGGATAGGATATATAAGGCCCAGTAAGAGCCTCTTGTCTTTAGTAGTTGTTTTGGTCAAAAAGAAGGATGAGACATTTCATATTTTCATAGACTACAGGGAGATTAATAAGAGAACTATTAAAAACTGGTACCCTATACCCATAATTGATGAGCTAGTTGATGAGCTTCATGGGGCATTCTATTTTTCAAAAATTGATTGGAGGTCTGGTTACCATCAGATTTGGGTTAGGGATGATAACATGAAGAAGAATGCCTTCAAAAGTCACTTTGGGCATTTTGAGTTCTTAGTCATGCCTTTCAGTTCGACTAACGCACCCGTGACTTTCCAGTCTTGTATGAACAAGATATTCAGGGATTAGTTGAGGAGATTCATATTGATCCTCTTTGAAAATATTCTAATTCACGGAAAAACTTGGGAGGAGCCCTTGCAACACCTTGACATTATATTGAGTATATTTGAGAGGGAGTCCCTGTATGCAAAAGTGTCAAAGTGTAAGTTTGGGATGACATAGTTACTCTAACCTAGGAACATTGTTACTGCTGAGGGAATTCATTTGGATACAAAGAAGATCTAAACTATTATACTCAATAGAAGGGATACTAACAATAGGTACCCCCTCTTACATATTTGACTCGAAAGGATGCCTTCAAGTGGACTGATAGGTCACCACATTGTTTGAACAGGTTCAAACAGTTGATGAGTTCATGCCCTATGTTAGCCACTTGATATTTTACAAGACCCTTCGAGTTATATTGTGATGTGTCAAGAGAGGGAGTTGGGGCAGTATTGATAGAGGATAGAAAAACTAATTGTATATGAGAGCAGAGAATTAAGTGGTGTTGAGTGGAGTTACAAAATTTAATATAAGGAAATGTTATCTATCCTGCATGCATTGGCTAAGTTCAGATAGTACTTAGTAGGCATAAATTTTACAGTCAAAATAGATCATAACAGTCTAAAGCATTTCCTTGGGAAACAAGAGTTAAATGATAGGCAGGAAAAATGGGTCAGCAAACTACATGCGTACGACTTTGATATATTCTTTTTTAAGGCAAAGGAAAATATAGCTGCTGATGCATTATCCTGGAAAACACATTTATGTTGTACTGGAGCATTAATAGATAATTGGCAAGACCTGATTATAGATGAGTATGCCAAAGATGATTGGGCTACAGGTATCATAGAGGGCTCAGTGCAGGATGAGGAGTACATAGTAGTTAATAATATGATTATGCATAAATATAAGAAATGGTTGGTACCTGATTCTACTATGAAGCAGAGGATTCTTATAGCCTTCCAAGATTCACCCATGACAGGACATCAAGGTTATTTTAAGACTTATAGGTAGGTGAGAGAGCATGTTTCTTGGAAAGGGCTCAAGATAAATGTTTTTCTGCATGTGAGGGAATACACAATATGTCAGTAGAACAAACATGAGCATTCCTTTCTAGGTGGTTTAATGCATCCATTTACCATCTTGAGGAAGAATTGGGATAACATATCCATGAATTTTATCACGTACCTACCTAAGGTCCAAAGTAGGGATTGCATCTATGTGGTGGTGGATCTCTTAACTAAGTATGTACACTCCTTTTCCATTGTATCAACGTACAATGTAGTACATGCATCAGAGTTATTCTTTAGGGAAACATTTAGATTGCATGGGTTACTAAGAACTATTGTTAGTGATCAAGACAACATATTCATGAGTCTTTATTGGTAGGAGCTTTTCAAGTTGTGTGGGATAGACCTTACCTCGAGCACTAGCTACAACTATCAAACCCATGGTAAGACTAAAATAGTTCATAAATAAGTTTAGGGGTATCTTTGTAATTACATAGCAGGGAAACATAAGACATGGGTAAAGTGGTTGCATCCTGGTGAGTATTTCTACAATGCTACATAGCACACATCTATTAAGATGACACCATTCATGGCTCTCTATAGATATGATGCTCAAATTTTCTTAACTTTTTTATTCAGTGATAGTAGGGTACCTAGGGCTAGAGATCTGTTGTAGGAGAATCAGGATAAGATGAAATACTTGTGGGAGATCATGCAAAAGGCTTAAAACCAATAGAAATAGTATGTAGATCAGCATAGAGTATAGCAATCTTTGGAGGTGGCTGATATGTTTTACCTCATGCTACAGCTGTAAAGGAAGTCCTCTCTTAAGAGGAGTGGTGCAAAAAAGTTGAAGCCTCGATACTATGGGCCTTTAAGAGTAATCAGGAGGGTTGGGGAGGTGGCCTATGAGTTAGAGATGCCATTGTATAGCAAGATACATGATGTATTTCATGTTTCATGCCTCAAAAATGGACTGGGACACAATGTGGTTCCTTTAGTAAAGTTGCTTCCTCTTGATGATTAGGGGAAGTTGGTATTGGTTCATGAGGCTATCGTTGACACAAGAGAATGTACACTTCAAAGGAGGACTATTAGAGAGTACCTAGTGCATTGGAGGAATCGACTAAGTGAGGATGCTACATGGGAGAGTGAGGACATCTTATGGCCCATTCAGAGCTGAGATTGCTTGAGGACAAGTAATTTCAAGGAGGGCAGACTGTAATGTTCCCTTCTTGATCCAGACATTATGAGACTAGTTGTTAGCCCATTTTTTCATGGTCCTAAGGGATAAACATAACTTCAAAGGGATCTTGAGGTTATTTGGCCTAGTCAAATTTAATTTTAGGCCAAATGGAGTTTGTTTGATGGGTTTTAGGGAAGACTTACTATTCTTACTAACTCAACATGGAATGTAGTGCCTTTCTATTTTAGTGGTGGGATGAGATGCATTTTTTCAATCTCTTTTTGATGAGTTATTATATGTAGGATTCTGAGTTTATTTGGTATATTATTTTAATATTTGAAGTTATAACTATTAAGTGACTATTTAAATTAAATATTATATGATTTTATAAAATCACTTTACAAAAAATCAAGTCACCCCTTATAAAAGACATACATGGGTATTTCTTACAATTATAGGTAATAATAAACCCATGTATTATCCCACATTAGTGAGATGGAAGGGAAGAACTAATGAGAAATAGTTTAAAAGAGAGGTGATAACTCTCATTTTGAACATGCTTTGATATTGTATGAAATTGGTGTAATTATAGAGATTATCTTTTCAGGATTGGAGGACGCGAATCCTCTATGCTATCAACCTTGACGCCATTGAAAACTATGGTCTTGATATTTAGTTCAGCGCTGCAAAGTAAAAACCATCCTAATATTACTTGTTATTGAATTCTAAAGTTGTCTCAAAAAGGGTTTCAAACTTGATGATTGATGTTAAGGATTGAAAAGAAATAGTTACTATAGTAGTGTATTACTGTAGCTGTGAGTTACTATAGCAGTGCAGGTATTGTAGCAACACAGGTATTGTAGTATCATGGGTTACTGTTGTAGTGCGAGTTACTATAGCAGTAGAATAATGTAGCAGTAGGTTACTATTATAGTTCAAATCACTATAGCAGTAGGTTACTGTATCAGTTCAAATCACTGTAGCAACAGGTTACTATAGTAGCAGGTTATTGTAGCATTTCCAGAATTATTGACACTGATGTAGCTGCAATGGGTATGGATTGTTACTGAAATCTATAACTATCATAATGTTTTAAGTTTTAATGAGAAGGAAATGGTAGCTATTGTATTCACAATCTCTGATAATCCAAAAATAAATAAATAAATGTTCATTGATATTAATTGTTCATTAAACAAAATCTGATTGAAATAATCAATCCTAATATTATGCTCTATTGGTTCTTGTTAGTAAATGGTTTTATGTTGCCTCCTATTTTGCATTTCATATGGAGCACAAACAAACTTGAGGAGTCATTAAATAAGAGTAGGTTGAAAACTTTAAAGAAACTAGTTGCAAGCCAAATGTTCAAAAAAATTACAAGAGGAAATAGATATTAAAAATAAAAGAATAAGGCAATACATTACAGTGGTATCAAAGCTTTAAAATCCTCGAGCTTGTGGAAGAGGAAATAATTTCTTTGTTTTGAGAATTTAACTTTACTGGAAACATGAAAATTTGAGAATGCCATAGGGAACCAAGCCTTATCATTTTGGTAACACGAAAGCTAGGCAGAATAGGGATCTGAAAAATCAAGTGGATCAATATGAATCATCTCTATAGGTTGACATAGAATAAAGCCACTCGGAGTCTGAAGAAGAGGTTATTTTTGAATAGGTTGAACACATGGGGGATAGGAATATAGGTGATCCCGATGAGGTAATGTTTAGAAAACTATTGGACACCTTGACACAGCAGAACTAACGAATGGAAATGTAAATGCAATTGATTGCTAGACAAATGGGAGTTAACACAAATGAAAATGCAGGTGGTAATAATGGTGGAAATAATGGCGGGAATTATGACGAGAATAATAGGGGTAATCATACTAACCAAAATGAACAAAATGGAATGAATGGGGGTGTACAAGTAGCTGATAATTTTAACTGAGTACCTAGACCAGTGAGAACAACATGCTCTAGGCCCCTGGTTCCAAAATTTTCACCTAGGATTTTGATTCAATAGGAACAAGAATCATAGATTACTGATTTAGAAGTGAAATTCAGGAGAGATTAGGAAGCCAGGGGAGAATAGTTTATGGCATCTATCACTTTTTAAGAGTACATGGATGTGAGGCTCAAGCATGTGCCTAGAAAAGGCAACAGAGGAAAACATATAAACTTGCAAAAGAAAGTTAGTAAAATTTCTTTGCCTTATTTTGATGGGTCTGAAAAGACAACCATGATAGTTTGGGTTCAAAAGGTTGACATGTATTTTAAGTTGAACCCCATGCTAGAGGAAGATGCCATCAAATTTGCAGCCTTACATTTAGATGGTTTAGCACATGAATGGTGGCAGCATGGCATGATTACAATGGGTCACAATCAGATCACATCATACATTGATTTCATGGAGATGTTAATTGAGAGGTTTGACACAAATGAACCTGAATTATACTTCAAAGAATTGGCATAGATGAAATAAATGGGTACAGTGGATGCATTTATCGAAGAATTTCAGAGGCTATCAGTTGTAGTCATAGATATTTCACCTAGGAGATTGCTGATGCTATTCATGGATGGTATCACAAACCCTTTGAGAGGGTGGATTAAGGGACTTAATCAAACTACTTTATAGGAGGCCTTTAAGAAGGCATGAGACCTGGAGCCTTCCACCTCTAAAGAAAACTTTTATTCTAAGATGGATACATACAACAAACACAACGGCAAGAATATTTTTCAGAAAGAACAACCCCTAGGGATGAACCCTAAAGATTGGACAACAATTTTCTAAATGAATTAAGGAGTAATTTTTTTCCCATTGTAGGGAACCTTAGGATTTATCACATAAATATCCAATGAAGGAAAAAGAAGCCAAAATAGAATATTTTTCAGTAGAGGAATCAGTTGATGAGGATGAGGAAACACAATCTAATTCATTGGGCAGCGATGCGGTAAAACCTCTAAGAGAGGAATTAAGTGATGGGAAAGTTATTTCATGCCATTTGGGTGATGATAAGGTAATAACCTTTAGGGTGAGGAGTGTGATATAGGGGAAACAAGTCATTACTTTAGTGGATGAAGGTGCTACTCACAATTTTATTTAGAGAGCCTGGTTCAACAGATAAGACTTCAGACTGAAGGGCATGGATGGTTCAAAGTGATTGTGGCTAGTGGACATAAGCTGCAAAGCACTTGTGTGATTAAGGATATTCATTTATGGATGAGAGATTATGAGATGGTAGGGAGATTCTATGTAGTAGAACTGGAGGACTAAAATTTCATCTTGAGCATGAATTGGATGAAGACACTACATGAATTTACCTTCAAGATTGATAGCATGGATCCAAAATTTAAACATCAAGGTAGGAAGGTGGTGATTAGAGAACTTAAAAATGTGGGGCTAGAGGTGGTGTAACTTATGTGTACAGAGAGATTATTAGTGCATGATCAGGTTCAGTGGGTAGCTGGAATTGTGATATCATCAGAGGATAGTATGCAGTAGAAGCATGATTATCCCCCTCAAATACAGGTGCTCTTAGACAAACACTCAAAAATATTTGAGGATTTACCACCTTGTAGGTCACCGGAGAGGGGCATAGAGCACATCATAAATCTTAATAAAGGGGAAAAGCCAATCATCATCATCCCTTACAAGCATCCAAAAGGTAGAGGGGCAATACCGAGAAGGCTATTAAGGAGCTTCTTGAGATGGGATATATCAGGACCAATAAGATTCCTTTTACCTCAGCAGTTATTTTGGTCAAAAAGAAGGATGAGACATTTTGGATGTGCATAGCCTACAGGGAGATTAATAAGAGAACTATAAAAAATAGGTACCCTATTCTCAGAATCGAGGATCTTATTGTTGAGCTTCATGGGGCATGCTCTTTTTCAAAAATGTATTTGAGGTCCGATTACCATCAGATTCGGGATAAGAATGGTGACATTGAGAATACTGCCTTCAAATGTCACTTCAGGCATTTTGTGCTCTTATTCATGCCTTTCAGTTTGACTAATGCACCTACAACTTTCTAGTCTTGTATGAATAGGATATTTATGTATTAATTAAAGAGGTTCATATTGAACCTCTTTAATGATATTCTCATTTACAATAGAACTTGGGAGGAGGACTTGTAGCACCTTGACATTGTGTTGAGTATATCAGATATGGATTCCTTGTATGCAAAAATGTCAAAGTGTGTGTTTGGGATGACAGAGTTACTCTATCTTGGGTACATAATTAGTATTGATGGAGTTTGTGTGGATATAAAGAAGATCCGTGCTATTATGGATTGGTCTCCACCTAAGAATCTTTCACACTCCAGGGATTCAAGGGTTCATGTGGTTTCTACCACTATTTCATGAAGGGATACTCATAATTAGTAGCCCCTCTTATAGATTTGACTCAGAAGGATTCCTTCGAGTGGACTGATAGGTCACAATAGTGTTTTGATAGGTTAAAACAATTGATGAATTCATGCCATGTGTTAGCCATTCTGGATTTTATGAGACCCTTCAAGTTACATTTTGATGCATCAGGAGAGGGAGTTGGTGCAGTATTGATGCAAGATAGGCACCCGATTGCATATGAGAGATAAAAATTAAGGGGTGTTGAGTGGAGTTAAAACATTTATGACAAGGAAATTTTAGTTGTCATGCACACATTGGCTAAGTTTAGACAGTACTTAGTGGGCAGAAAGTTTATAGTCAAAACGTATCATAATAGTATAGATCATTTCACTGGGCATCGAGAGTTGAATGGTATGTATAAGAAATGGGTCAGCAAACTACAGGAATACGAATTTGATATATTTTTTGTTACGGGAAAGAAAAATATAGTTATTCATGCATTATCCCAGAGATTGCATTTTTGTGCTATTGGAGCAGTAATAGATGATTGGAGAGAAATACATATAGTTGAGTATGCTAAAGATGATTAGGCTACAAGTATCATAGAGGGCTCAATGTAGGATGAGGAGTACACGGTCATTAATTATTTTCTTGTGTACAAAAAAGGGATATGTTTGGTACCCGATTCTACAATGAAGCGGAGGATTCTTAGAGCCTTCCATGATTCACCCATGACAGGACATCAGGGTTATTTTAAGACTTATAGGCAGGTGAGAGAGCACTTTTCCTGGAAAGGGCTCAAGACAAATATTTTGCAACATGTGAAGGAATGCATGGTATGTTAGTAGAACAAAAATGATCATTATTTTCTAGGTGGTTTATTGCATCCATTGCCCATCCCTAAGAGGAAATAGAATAACATATCCATGGATTTTATCATGAGCCTACCTAAGGTCCAACGTAAGGATTACATCTATGTTGTGGTAGATCGCTTAACTACGTACATGCACTTCTTTGCCATTGCATCCACGTAAACTACAATGTAGATAGAAAATTTATTCTTTAGGGAGATATTTAGATTGCATGGGTTACCATGAACTATTGTCAGTGATTGGGAAGGCAAGTTCATGAGTCTTTTCTCGCTGGAGCTTTTAAGGTTGTGTGGGACATAGCTTACCCCGAGCACTAGCTACCACCATCAAACCGACAGTCAAACTAAAATAGTTACTAAATGGGTTGAGGGGTATAGACTATAATTACATAGTAGGGAAACAAAAGATATGGGTAAAGTGGTTGCATCTTGTTGAGTACAACTACAACTCTGCGTAATACATGTCTATTCAGATGACACCATTCATGGCTCTCTACGGATATGATGCTCCAAGTTTATTATATTTCCCATTCAGTGATAGGAGGGTACCTAGGCCCAGATATCTATTGCAAGAGAATCAAGATATAGTGAGATCCTTGAGGGAGAACATGCTAAAGGAACAAAACCAACATAAATATTATGTAGATGAGCATAGAGTAGAGTGATCTTTTTTGGTGGGTGATATGGTTTACTTCATGCTACATCTGTATAGGTAGTCCTCCCTTAAGAGGATTAGTGCCAAAAGCATGAAGCCTTGATACTATGGGGCTTTTAGAGTAATAAGGAGGGTTGCAGAGGTGGCCTATAAGTTAGAGTTGCAAGCGGAGAGTAATATACATAATGTGTTTCATGTGTCACGCCTCAAAAAGGCACTATGATACAATGTGGTTCCCTCATTAGAGTTGCCTCCTCTTGATGATGAGGGGAAGTTTGTATTGGTTCCTGAGGCTATCTTAGACACAAGAGAATGTATGCTTTGGATCAGAGAGTACCTAGTGTAGTGGAGGAATCTACCAAGTGAGGATATCTTATAGCATGCAGAGCTGAGATTGCTTGAGGATAAGCAATTTCAAGGAGGGCAGACACAAATGTCCCCTTCTTGATCTAGACATGATGAGAATAGTCATTATCCCATTTTTTCATGGTCTCAAGGGATAACCAGGAATTCAGAGGGATCCTGAGGTTATTTGTCCTAGTCAAATTTAGTTACAAGACAAATAGAGTTCATTTGAAGGGTTTTTTGGAAGACTTACTATTTTTAGTAAGTCGAAAGGGGATGTAGTGCCTTCATCTTTCAATGGTGGGATAAGATGAATTTTGTCAAGCTCTTTCCAACAAGCTAATATATGTGAGATTCTAAGTTCATTTGGTATATTATTTTAATGTTTGAAGTTATAACTGTAAAGTAACTATTTAAATTTTAATATTAAATAATTTTATAAAGTCACTTTATGAAAAATAAAGTCACCCACTTTAAAAGACATACATAGGTATTTCTTAAAAATAAAAGTAATGTTAAACCCATGTATTATTCCACATTGGTGAGATGGAAAGGAAGGAGATGGAAAGGAAGAACTAGTGAGAAAGAGTTTAAAAGAGAGGTGATAACTCTCATTTCAAACATCTTGGATATTGTATAAAATTAGAGTGATTGTGGAGATTATCTTTTCAGGCTTAGAGGATGCAAACCCTCTATGCTATCAATCTTGATGCCATTGAAAGATATGGTCTTGAGATTAAACTCAGACATGGAAAGTAAATATCATCCTAATATTACTTGTGATTGAATTTTGAAGTTGTCTGACAAAGGGGTTTGAATTTGATGATTGATGTTAAGGATTGGAAAGGAATAGTTGCATATTGCATATCATTGTTGGCTGTGTGTACTGTAGCAATGTATTACTATAGAAGCAAGTTACTGTAGCAGCGGCTTACTGTAGCAACAAGTTACTATAGCATTTCCAGAATTATTAACACTATTGTAGTTGCAATGGGTATGTATTGTTATTAAAATCTATATCTATCATAATTTAATGAGTTTTAATGAGAAGGAAACGGTAGCTATTGTATTCGCAATCTCTGATAATCAGAAAATAAATAAATAAATGTTCATTGATATTATCTATTTATTAAACAAAATCTGATTGAAGTAATCAGTCCTAGTGTTATGCTCTATTGGTTCTTGTTAGTTATGGTTCTATGTTGCCTCCTATTTTGCATTTCATATGAAGCACAAACAAACTTGAGGAGCCATTAAATAACAGTAGGCTGAAAACATTAAAGAAACTAGTTGCAAGCCAACTATTCGACAAAATTAAAAGAAGAAATAAGCATTAAAAATAAAAGAACAAGGCAGTACATTACAAGGATTGGGGATAGGATTAGGTTTAGGATGAAGATTGTGATCATAGTTAGTATTTTAAATAGAATGATAATATTAACTTAATTCTAATCATAATATAACACATAAACCCTAATCATAATATTAACCTTTACCCTTGAACCCTAACCATTTAACATTATATCTAATCTTAATTTAAATCTTAGGAGCACTAAATCCAATCCTAATTATAACCTAACCCCACATTTATCCTCAAACGATAATATAAAGCTTAGTACATATCAAGTTTATAGTAAGACAATTATTTTTAAAAATGCTTTTATTTTTATTTTTAAAGTATAGTGTATATTTTTAATATTTTTATTATTATAATTAACTTCAATTTTAAAAAAACTTTAAAAAACCTTAATTCAACCTTAATACTAATCCTAATCCTAATTTGAGCTAGAATGGAAACCTTAATTTTATACTTTATTTTAATTTTGTACAATAATTGTTTAGCTTGAATCAATAAAAAGATGATCAATGAATATTAATCTAACATATTTTACAAATATAATTATTTAAATTTTAAGATATTTGTACAGTAATTATTTAGCTTGAATAAATAAAAAAAGATTATCAAAAGAAATTAATATAACATATTTTACAAATATTGCTATTTTAAATTTTTAAATATTTATTTTCAATATCATGAAATTATTATTCATTCAAAATTACATAATCAATAAATTTTATAATATTTATGATTTATTTATTTTGTTTTTTATAATAAGAATGGTTAAAATATTTATTATTAAAATTTTAATTTAATAGAAAATTGTATCGTGTAATGATGTCATGGATTACTTACTATGCAATGCTATTATATCTTACATACTGCATTGTCTACCATTCATTTCATGTTTTATTAACAGCATATTGACTTTTTTAACAATAAAAAAATATTTTATTTATTATGCAATGTTATTACATCTTACATATTTCATTGCCTACCATATATATATATATATATAGTTTGACAATTTACAGTAAAAATAATGTTTTATTTTTTTTTTGTCATGAATAGCTACAATCAACACGTACATACTCTATTATCTTGAAATTTAAACTTGTTAATCTCTCTTTCAAAAATACAAATTCTCCACCATTAAAACAATTTCATAAACACATTTAATTTTACATCCAACTTGATAAAATATTTTTAATGCACTAACATAACAACAAATGGCATACTCTTGTGTTAATTAACGTTGCTCTCGGTCTTTGTGAACTCCATCTCGCCCAAGCCCTGTCCGGTGTATCAGTGCAAGAAGGCCTTTCTCCTGAACATAGCAGTGAATTTCTCGCTCACAAGCCTAAACATCTCCTGGATGGAGGTGGAAGCCATTTTGAGGTCTGTGGAAGAGATGTCACAAGCAGAGGACTTCAGATTCTTGGGGATTCATTCTACAAAGTAGGACTCCTTGTTCTGTATGTTCATCATCTGCTCATCTACTGAGCGTGCCTGAGTCGGCAGTACACATCATAAGTCCTACATTTGTGGGATGTCTTTAAATCATACACATTAAGCAACATATTTAAATCGTACACATTAAGCAACATATTAAATGAATTCTAAGTTTAGACTATTAATCTAAGAATCAACATTTAGTATGTGACTTAAACCATTTAGTATGTGACTTAAACCAACGGATAGTATTTCTGCCCACGAGAGGTCAAAGGTGCGAAACCTATCATGGACAAGTGCAGGCAGGGCAAGGGGATCAAATTCGAGGCTAATTTTCACAGATCCAAGTTCAGCTGACCGGGGAAGCGGAAGCAGCAGGTCACTCGCTCATCCTGGCTGAGATTAAGTTGTTAAAATCTCCAATTGTACAACGCAAAACATAATTAAGCCTCTTCCGATCTTAAATCAATCGCATATTTTATTTTACAACTTTTAACTAAATGCGCTGTTTAAAAAATTGTTGCACAGTTAAATCGATTATGTAGGATACAAACGAATCATTAGCAAACAAGATAATACAGGATTTTGCAGCAGCACTAATGCATTTTAAGTACTGCAAACAACTTCGTATCAACAGATATAGAGACATTTATGCGCCGACTGGTTTTCTATTAGAGGAGGGGATTTATACTTCAATTCACCTAAAAATCTTTTAAATAATGGAATCCAACTGAGCTATTAAACAAGATTTTTGAAAGGAAGAACTGAAAAAATAAGATAAAGAAAATGAGGTTTAAGCTTTGCATCTTGGGGTAGTGAGCTTTAAGATTCCTGAAGCAAATGTCATTAAGCGACTCATTGTCCATGATCGTCCACTCATTACCATTTCCAACAAGCATTTAGTTCTCCAGAACTGTGTCAGACACTTGGGAAGAGGGAAATACAAAGAAAGTCAGCATCATGCGATCGCAATACTCCTCACTAATCTCCATTCCCGTGCCTCCTCCAATGAATGGCACAACTGAAACCCTAAAAGAACACATTATGGAAATTGTAAATTAGGGCTACAGATCCAGGGCATCTAGGGTTTCATTTTTCAGAGTAAGGATGGAAGTAGTCATAGTTCTCAGCCTCCTTGCGCACGACGTCTAATATTGGATCAATTAAAAAATTCTGAACATTTTAACTGCGCGGAAGTTGTCTATTCTGAATGAATTATTTTATAAACATTGTTTCATGACAAATACGTTAATGTATAGGTGATCGCTTTAGGTGGCCGACGAAAGTTTTTCTCACATCTTTCTCCGCGAAAGCTGAGAAACCCATTAAATTTGTCGTTGACATTGAACGGAATTTTGGTGTGGGAGACTGATACGGGTTTTTGTGGTGGGAAAGTGATAGTGAATAGAAATCTCCGTCCCTTGTTCTGCACAAGTTTGAAGAGCTTAACAAAACGATGTTTAAGCTTAGCACAAAAGGTTTAAGTATAGATATTCAGTCGCGAAACGTGCAATGCAGTAAAACAAGGGAGAGCGGAAGTTTCTTGCGAACCTTGCGGAGAATTTGTTAGAAACCAAATGGCGAGGACCAACCGAATTTGAACAGTTAAAAGTCGGAGAGGTGGACGTTGACGGTGAAAGTACCAGAGATTCCTTATTTAATCGTCATTGCTGACTCCGAAGGCACTATCCCATATACCCTTGTCAATCTCCTTTGGTGCCAGTATTCCTACACGTAGAAAGCAAGGATGATTCCAGCTTGTAGGACATTTAGTCTTGCGCTATGGATTCAAGTCATGTAGAGAATAGCAACAAATAAACATCTTAAGCATGGGAAGAAGGAATGGATTTAGGCGAGCATAAATTACTTTGGTTTGTTTATGACTAATATAAGATTTGTTTGAAAATGAAATTTGATATAGAAATTATTCTCAATATTTTTTTTTAGTCAAATCTTCACATCAATTTTGGATTCTTTTTAAATAATCTAAACACTTCTATATTCAGTTAGGATTGAGTTATACATATATAAATGTTCTTCTGATTTATAAGAATACTCATCACAAGGCTTTCCAACTTTTCAAAAGAGTTTTTCCTAGCACATACCAAAATGATCCTATTTGTAATAATGAACTATGTTGTAAACTAGTTATATCCATTCCAACATTATATTAGTCATGTGAACTTAAAATTCACACCTATGAACAAAGAGAAATGATATGTATGTATATATGTATGTATGTATGGATATGTATATTGGTATGTGGGTGTGTACACCCACACCAACATATACATATACATGTGCCTATATATATATATATGTGTGTGTGTGTGTGTGTGTGTGTGTGTGTGTGTGTGTGTGTGTGTGTGTGCTTGATATATGTACACATTCACACACATATAAAGAGATTGTATACATGCTTGAATAGCATAGATGACATCCACGCTTACCCAAACAATATCGTACAATCCTATCAACTACAATTATCAATTCATATCATCATTTCAGTCACGTGCTTTTAAAGCAACTATAATACAATGTAAGGAAGGGAAAACCATATAGACTACTAACCATATGAAATCTGTAAATGGAGTACAAGAAAGTACAACTACATTAATGCCTACTTTAATTCCATCTACATTGAAAAATAGAAGAAATTATTTTAATTGATTAATTCCAATATTCCCCTAGATGAGAAATATGCTTGCCCTACTTTTGTAACAACTATTTTATGTTGTCCCATTGCAAAGATCTTAGAGGCGTATTTCTATTGGTATCTTTCATCCACATTTTAAAAACAAATTGTTATCCCATTCTGACAAATCTATTACTTTTTTAAGGGTAGGTATAAAAGGAAATTTCATCACTCATGACCTACAAAATAGTAGAGATTCACAAAAACCAAGAAAGCACAAATGAAAGACTAATACTAGTTGGACAAGTTCCTATTTTTGGAGATAAGAGTGTTTCATTAAAATGAAGTAAATGACATGATAAATAAAGATTTATTGTGGTTAGCTAGTGCGGAGAAGGGAATTCACTAGCCTAGTGTTTCATGAAATTTGAAGGAACAAACTATCGCTTGTACAACATCGCTTCTCCTAGTGCTTTGGTGGTCTAGGGAGATTAAGTCAGCTAATTGAAAGAGAAAATTTATAAACTCTAAAGTAAATAAAATAAAACTTTAAAAAATAGATAAACTAGACTATATTAACTCCAAAGGGACATTACAAGGTTTTTTTTGTCATGTAGAGATGATTTTTCAGTTGCAAAATTGTTTCAATATAGAGGATTTGTCTAGGGAATAGAATGATGTCATTCTTGTGCTCATTTAATGGTTCACACTTGAAGGTAATTACAAGTGGTTACATCCCATCTCTTTCCCATGCTGAATCATTTTTGCCATGAGCTTAAGATAAACTTTCCTAATTCAAAATTTCATCCCTTTTCTAGTCAATAGTCATTGATAAAGTGAAGCTTGAGCTTCCTCTTCATTAGGGCCTAATCCTTAGATTATGAAAATTCCATTTAATCATCTCTTGGACGAGGCCTTAAGCTCTCCAGCTTAGGTAATCCCAATTTCTTTGTGAGCTCACTAACCTGAAAATATTTAAAGTGTCTCTTCCTTTGGTTGTCATACCCCATGCTTCTAACACAAAGGTTAACCCTCCAAGAATGACAAAAATGAACAATAGTAATATGGAAAATGTGCCTCTTAAGGAGATCCTTGAGGTTTTGTAGGGTTCCTTGTCCATGTAGACTACTGAATTAAATTGGAATCCAGACAATACCACTCAAAAGTAAAAGAACCTAAAGGCTAAGTCATCTTCTCCTTCTGCTAATCCTCCCCATTCCTCTATTCATTATTCTGAAGAGGTTGGTTTATCTAATTATCCAATTGTTCTAGAGAAATTGAATTGTCTATGAGCACTTTACAATAGGCAATGAAATCATAAAATCACTTTTATACAACTAAGAAGATGATTACTAGACTTGAGAGACTAGCTAAAGATAATGCTATGGTATGTGACTAGTTGAAAGTTGTCAATGACTAGAAAATCTAGGATGAGGTTAATAATATCTTCATCAAGCTTCACAATTGGACTAGTATTGAGAACTAGATTAAGTAGTTGTATGATTTGGTGCCAAACTCTAAGATGGAAAATAAAGAACTTATGCAAATGCTATTGTGAATGTCAAAAACAACCAAGACAACCTCTAAAGGAAGCTAAAAGATGTAGTTTATATTAGCATGAACATTATGGCCAATACTTTTGTATCTCAAGGAAAAACTTGAGCATATATGTACAAAAATAAAGGAGGAGATGGTTACTAATTAGATATTTGAGATCCCTTCTCTGGAAACCACTAAAGGGGAGTTAAAAAAAGGCTTATTCCAATATATTCTAAAGGAGCTCAAGTAGGACTAGAAGATGGTTAAGGCTTCTTTCCTTTAGTTAGTTCAGAGATGTTCCATCTTGGTCCTTTGTAACTTTTCTTTTAGATATTTTTTTTGTGTTGATTAGTTGCTAGTTATTTTTGGTGGGTGGTCTCACTTCTTGGGAGCCCCTATCTTTTTAATAATTTTTTTGGATGTAAAGGTTTGATCCCAATCTTGATTTATCTAATCAAAATATAATTATCCATTTAATGCTAAATATGAAATACCAATATATGTGATGAATGTAGAAAGAAATATTCTAATTATAGAAACTAAAAAATAAAATGGTAAACTAGACACACTGAAGTTGGCAAGCTCTTGGCCTCAAACCTCAAAGTAATGCAGGGACATCTATATGCAACACTCAAATACATACTCCAAGAAAGACAAAAATACCCTTAGCTAATTTCTATACACACTCTTCAATGTGTGAATCTGTTTGTCACCTACACAAACAAAAATAGGAACAAAGTGTTGGGGCTATATATGGGTCTATCATAGTCATACCCCCATTTTAGTGATTCACCTCTACCGAAAAAGGATAGAAAGATTGGGATAAAAATGAAAAATGATATTGTAATAGAAAAAACCCCTTATTAATGGAGGAAAAAACTTATTTTGTAAAATAAGAGGTATTGCCAAGTTATAGGAATAAAACCTGCTTGGTGGATGAAAGTCCCTATTATAAAAAGATAATGATATAAATAGAGGATGCTTATAACTGATAAATGAAGAAATATGCATCCAAATAAGAGATAAGAGACAATGTTACACATCATAGAACCCTTTCTTGAGATAATATATTTTTATATATGTTATAGAAGAGTAAGTTTCAATGAGGTACAATATAGAATGCACTAGAGCTTCACTTTGGGGATCAAAACTAGAGGTCAGAGTAAGGAATTTATTAGAGAGCTATAGAAAAAAGTGTTAAGAAGAAGGAGAGGGTAGGGAGGAGTGAAAAATGAGGAGGACGAATGGTTTTGTTCCTCAAAGTGGGTAGTGGTATCCATTTTAAATACGTAGAAGAAAGGGGACGTGTCAACAGAGGTCAAATATGGAATATGCTCTTTTTTATTATAGGATCTTTCTGAGACAAATGTATTCTATATAGACATCTATGTGTTACATTGTTGTTTGACCAAAATAACTCAAAATTTGGGCTAGTGGGCACGAGTATCTTGTTTTTAAAATCCATGATTCAAAACATAGATGCTTGATTGTATATTTTTTCATTGATACATTATGTTTAGTGCTCAGGTATCATAAATGCAAAGGATGAAATTTGTGCCACTATATTTTGTCCCCACTTTAGTGAACTAATTGACTCAAGGGATCAAGTAGACTAAAGTATCTTAGATGATGTATTTATATTACCCATGTAGTGCATTAAATGTATTAATTACCTCATAAATAGATAATATATCAATCATAGAAGCCAATAAAGTGAATATAGATGATGCCTCTAGCACTTAATGTGAAACCAAAATATCTGTTGTAAAAAAATGGTATTGCAAAATTAAAATATCGGTACTATAGAAATAGAAGAATCTACTTTGGAAAGAAGAATACATAAGAAGCATTGGTACCAGTCACAATGAAAATCCAATTAAAGGGCAATATATCCCTAGTAGGTGGGAAAAAATAAGAAGGAAATTGAGCCATAATCATGATGATTTTTTCTATAATGTTTTTGGTTAATTTAAGATATATATGAGATAATTGAGCCACTAGAAGGTTCATTTACACTATTCATCATCAGAGATTCATTGAGGTTTTTGTAATATCTCAGTGAAAATACCTCATAGATGTAAGATTTGAGCCACCATGATTGAGGATTTGTGCTCCATTATAGAGTAAGATGAGTGCCTAGATGAGGTAGGCCTCATTTTATCCTTTTTGTAAATTTTAACATATTTTATAGCCAATTAAAAAAAATTCAAGTAGTGGATGCATCTTTTTTTTGTGTGCACATGCATCCTGGAGGCAATTTCACACAAGAATCCCCTAGATGTATTTGTTTGCAAGGATTGTACTGGCATCTTGGGAATTTGTTTCACTAGCTTCCTTAGGTAACGCATGCATCTGGAAGGACTTATGAAATAGTATGTGCTAAGAAAGCTATAAATTTTTTACATGTGTATTACATGGGTTGATATGTCTTCTTTTTGTTTCTTGTAGAATTTTCTAGAGGTTCATGGGCATACTATATGACACATAATTAACATACTCTATAGTAGAGTGGAGGAGCTACTAGGAGGTGAGGTGGGTGAACTGCAATAGGTAGGCTTATAATTGGTCTACTAGCTGCCAAAGATGAGGTTATATGAACTAATGTTGATGGCCCTAATGGGGAGGGAGGATACAAAAACCATGTTCCACCATTTTCATATAAGGGAGATGGCTATTGGCATAACTATCTATATTTGACATCCCCATATTAATTTGTAGTCTGGTATAACTAGTATAGCATGGTATAACTTTTTTTTTCTATTATATTTTGGTATTTGGTAACTACCTTCAAACAAGATATAGTTAATGTTGCATAAAATATCCTTAAATTTATTGTATCAAAGAATATGGCGTAGATGGGGTGTTCATCATTTTCCTGTATGACTAAGAACCCATTTTCAAGGGGTCCTATACTGAGGAAGGAGAATATGTATTGGGATAAGAATTAAGGAAATGAATATAGAGGCTGAGTTTAATATGTGTTGAAATAAAAACACTCTTATATAAATAGGATCATGTAACAAGTTATGACTAAGAAGTTCAGTGTGGGTGATGATAGTCTATAGAAACATTATAAGTATTGCAGGTATAGAAGCCATAAGTATGTAGGGATATGTAAAATATGGTGACAAAGATGTGAGTATTTGTTAACAATTATATTTGGCACTTGAAATAGCTAAATTAAAAGGGGCTTTGGATTTGATAAAGTGCATGTAAAAAAAGCTACCCGCAGATTTCTAAAAAACAATTATTTCTTCATTGAAGTTTCCTAAATAGAAATGGCTATAAAATATTCATCATTTGTCAATATAGTTTAAAGGTATATGATTACAATATATTTTAAATGGAATCCAAGTGTAAGGCATAAATATTATATAGACAATTGATCAACTCTTCTCCCTCATAAATGAAAGTGTGGTTGCACAAAGCTGATTTAAAACTAGTGTATTTGATAAAATAATAAATGTCAAATGAAAGAATGGGAATCCATTAAAAAAATCACTCAAAACATCTGATAGAGCATAATTTATTGAGGCAACCACTAGAGTAAGATCTTAGATTCTAATCACATCCACATTGTTAGATTTAATCTAAAGAGGCTACAAAGTTTATTGGAGAAGGTTTCGTCTCTAGGAATTAGTAAATGTTGAAGATTTGGGTGATAGAAGAAGTTTATTTTTTCAAATGGAGATTCCATTGGAAATGTGTTCTATGTTTAATTTTCATACATGAGGAGTAAAAATTCAAATGAAATTGATGAATAATAAATAGTGGGTAAGGGGTTTTAGGGTCCCTTCTTAACTTATTTTCCCCTAATGAAGAAAATAATTTGTTGGGAATTATAATTGGAATGGAAAAAATGGCTACTAATGTAACCAAGATATTAGAATTGAAAAAAAAAGATGATAAAGTGAAGGCTATTATTTATCTTTCTCTTTCTAACTCTGAATAAGATCATATTAATTTGGATAAACTATCAAATGAAACTTCGGATACTCTCAATAAAATATTTGGAGGAAAAGTAGTCCATGGAAAGCTCTCTTTGAACTAATTATTAATGTTTAAAATATATGAAAAAATCATACTGTCAAATCATATAAGTATCTTAAGAACCCTCCTAAGGAAAATGGAAGAGGTTAAGGTTCCTATGGATAATGACAAATCTAAGTCCATCTTGTTAAACTACTTGCCATAAAAAAAATATATTATTTTTACACTTAGTCAAATCACATTACAAACTCTAAAAGATAAAATTTCAGCTAAAACAAAGAGGACCAAAGGATATACACAAGACTTGAAATTTAGTTAGATAAAGTAATATATTCACTAAGTAATAAGAAATAGTGAGATAAAAACAAAAGATACAATAAATGTTTCTATTATAAAAAGGGTCACATAGAATGTGTTTATTAAACCCATAGTTACTAATGTTCTTAAGGGAATAATGAAAGAATAATGTAATGAGGCAAATGTGGCTTGTTTTAAGGACAAAGATTCATTAAGTGATGAAATTGATGTTTATGATTCATATTATCCCATAAACCCCAGCTCATGGTTGGTGGCATCAAAGGATGGAGGAATTTCCATCATCTCAAGTCATATTCTTTCTTTGAGTTGGTGTTATGCATGAGAATAA
Organism: Thuja plicata; assembly: GCA_018584345.1. Taxonomy (NCBI): domain Eukaryota; kingdom Viridiplantae; phylum Streptophyta; class Pinopsida; order Cupressales; family Cupressaceae; genus Thuja; species Thuja plicata. The sequence continues at coordinate 878,401 of MU225988.1, forward strand.
TTTTTTTCCTTTTAATTTTATGCTTTATGTTTCAATTTTCTTTCTAATGCTAACAAATTTGAAGAATGTGTGTATTGTGATGATTCATTTTAAAGATATATTTGGGAATTAGTATTGAGCTCAATATGGATTGTTCACCAATGAGCTTTAGATTATGTGATCAAGGATTATACCCTTTAAGACAATTAGACAATAATATAGATATATCATATCTTTCAGGGATCATCGTTGAATAATTCAAGACTTCGTGTCTCAAAAGATCAAGAAAGAGATTTTTAGAACATAGCTCAAAGATACACAATTTTCAAGATAAAGAGACAACTTTATGGAGCTCTTCTTGAATAAATATTTGTATATTCAAAGAATAGTTTCTCAAAATATTTATTCATATTATGTAATCACCATATTTTTGTATGTAAATATTAAGGGCGGTGTCCCAGATGCAGAGGGTTTAGGTTCATTCTAGAATCCTGTAGGGTACACTTACTTAAGGCCCAAACATGGAGCCATCTAATGGTCTACTCCTTCAACCTTCCAAAGGTTTTCCACACACTTTCAAATTTCCCTAGGTGCTCCTTCTCATGACCAAATCCTCTAAGAAATTAAATCTATTTAGGAGATACAAGTCCTCATATCAAGCCCCTTTCCCTAAAGGCATTCAATGTAACCTACACCCTAGCATACTATGATCTTACCACCATTGTTGAAGAGATATTTGTGTGAATGCCCCATAATCCCAAAAAATCCTACTAGTCCAACTTGTCCACTTGTAAGAATCATCAAAACCCACAATGTGGTTTTACCCGATTAAGTCTATTAGAAGACCTAATAACAACTAGTCCTACAAATTGGATTTTTATCCCTTAACTCCCAAAATTTGTTAAAACAGATCAAATAAAACAAAAGTAAAAACACACTTTTGGATCATCTATCAAATAACTCAAAATCATATCTTTGTTCTAGTTTTGACCTGGTTAACCAACACTGGTAGAATTAGGCCTAATAGGCTAATTCATGGGAATATGAATAGAACTCTTCACGAGATAATATACCTTGAAAAATGGCTTGATATTTTATATTTTTATATGTCCAAGTACATCGAATCACCCACCAAGTTACACCCACACATTCATTTGGTTCTTCTGCAACTAAATTTCCTTCCTTTCCAGGCTTATCACATCCAAATGCTAAGCCTAGAGAGTCACGAAAAAAAGGATTCAAGTGTATTGTTCCAAAACTACTTGTATATTTTAATATACATAGAGACCTAACATTCCCTAGATATTTCTCCAGACCTAATGGTGGAATGTTAGGTTAGAGCCATTTGAATCCAAAACCTAGTGTTTATAGGGTTCGTGAACTAGTCTTCACAAAAACTTATGGATCTTCCCTATACATGCACCAAATGACATTAAACAACTTGCAAGAGAAGGCTAAATCTTAAGAATAAGTTTTCATATTTATGGATCAATTTTCCCAATCTGTGAGCATCCGTACAATAACATGAAACAACAAATTATTTTGGAAAATTGCATTTAGAGAACAACGAACCCTTGTTTATTCAACCAATTCCAATTTACCTCTAAATTTGCCAGTAGGCATCTTTAAAAACCTTCATATACATGTCACAATTTTCCCAACTTATTTTTGAATTAGTTGTCCATTGGTTTACAAATGAACACAAATGTTGTCAAAGTTGCATAGAAACTTTTTGACATCATTTTACAATTTAAACACTTTTAACATTTGTCACATTAAATTGACCATAGAACCTTACAAAAATCAGAATACGACCTTGAAAATCCCCCAACACTTCTGAAAACCATTTAACATTCTTTGGAGAAGGTTAACCACCATTAACAAATCATGGTCGCTGATTGGTTCTATTAAGGTATCAAAAACTAGGCAATTACCATGACTCAGGGATTGGACATCGGACCGAGAAGCTATCCTCCTTTATAAAAACTCATTTAATTTATCAACCTAGTGACATATTACTTGAAATGGGCCAAAAAAGTATATGCACCAAAGATTCTTACTCAGACCACCCTATGGCTACAAGAAAGAAATTGCTTTGAAAGAAAACTATTCTATAGCTGCAGGAAATGAATGTTGGAAAGGAAATTAATCTATAGCTGCAAGAAATGAATGCTATAAAGAATGCTAGAAAGGAAATGTAGAAGTGAAAATTCTGAAGGAATACTAAAACTTGGAAACATAAAGACTTGAAAACATAATTATAATTCTGCAACAGTTCTACCACTTTGGCTGTAGGACGTACTGGTCTGTCCTACGGTTTTGGCTGCAAGAGTTGTGTTAACACCAGAATTATGATACCAAGATGTAGGAAACTAAAACTATATGCAAATTATTCTAACTAACTAACATGGATTCCTCACCAAGTGGGCCCTCTTGAGTGAGTATCTAAACTCAATTACACTAAACTAAAGATCAATACTTCATTTGCTATTGATTGAAAAAATCAATTGCAGGATTCATAACAACTATAAAACAATGGAATATAGACTATAACTGATAATACCCTATCTTCTGATGTAGGAGAGAGGATTTATTTAAAGAAGGAAAAACATCTAACTACTAACTAATCACGCTATAGAAATAGGTGGAACTTTTATTACAATCCTATCAAACATAAAGGGAAACTATAAAATTGGAGATAGAATAGGTCAAGGAAAGAGAAAAGAACTACTTTTGACAACAACTCTAGCTTCCCACTCTCTCTTATATTTCTTCAAAGAATTCATTGTGTTGCCTCAGTCTTTGCTTGACTACTGCCACTTTGATCACCCTGGATCCACTCACTGGTATTGCACTTGATGTTCCTCCGTGTGAACCTGCTGCAAGACTGGGTGGAGTGTCTAGCACATAGGCACATTTTACTGGGTCAAGATGACGATTGCTATATTGATGCACTACACATCAAATGTTAGGATAGAGACATTTATGATAATCAACACCAAAATATGAATGCATCATTCATGTTCAAACAACTAATTCATCCATAGAAACATAATCATAATTCCAAGGTAAATAACATAGCATATTCAACCAAGCATAGCATATTAAGTGTGTTTTAACCATAGCATAAGTCTCGTGGAAGCATGCCACATAATAGTAAATATGAGTATAAAGTATTTGAGAAAGTATGATAAAATAGGGAAAATGTCCTAGCAAAAGCTATCCTAGGGAATCTAAAATATGGCATTAATATGCCTCATTATTATTCCCCTATGAAGACTAATGTCAGTCCTTAGGTACTAAAACATTCTAGATATTTGAGTAAATAACATTACATTAATAATAAAAAAATTTGGCTTTGCAACTCCTTCGGACTAGGTTCCCGCCCATTTATCTTTTGAATGCTGACTTCGGCCTCAGCCTCTGCTCCGTCGGGGGAGCCGGGGAGTGACTGCCCGAACCTTTTCCTAGTCCTAGCTTGGAATGAAGATTCAGAACCCCACTCCTCGGCTGGGGTTGGTCCTTTTTCCTCTGCGCTGGTTGACTCGCCTTTTCCTATTTATCTGACTGGCATTACGGTGTCCCCTTCAAAGCTTGTGGAGGTGGACATTGTTGGAGCATTGGGGGGATGGAAGAAGGTGATGTTGGGATCTAGTCTCCTAACACCCCTGATACGCCTAAATTCTTGGCTGGAGAATTTGGTCCTAAGATCTCTGTCCCAGATGGAGTTGTGGAGGAAATATCTATTGCCCTACACCTTGCCCTTGTTGGGAGGTTTGTTTCCTTTAGGCCCACCATAGAGATGGTGCGCAGTTGGTGTACGACCAGATGGAAAGTAAAAGGGTCCCTATCAATTTCTGCTATGCCAGGGGGTTTGTTCCTATTTAGATTTAATGTTGAGGTGGATTTTACTAGTGTTTCAATAGGGAGATGGTACTATGGGAAGCACACTATTTTGATGGCTAAATGGAAGCTTGGGTTGAACTCAGAAGTTGAACTGCAAAAAGCAGCTATGGTGTGGGTTCGCCTTCCTAGTCTTCCCCTAGAATTCTGGGATGATAAAGTGCTTCGATGGATAGGGAACTCCTTTAGAAGTTATGTGACAGGTGACATGATTACTCTGACTAAGTCATGCTTGGTGTTTGCCAAATTTTGCGTTAATGTCTCTATGAACAAGCCCCTTCCCAACTTTGTACTGCTTAAGTCCAAATGGGGGAATCAGAACCAGGCCATTGTTTATAAAAACACCACTCTACACTACCAAAAGTGTGGGATAAATGGGCATGTGGTAACAAACAAAGGTTCCACTAGGAATGAGGAAAAACATAACACGTGCTCCCCTCCTAAGATTTAGATTTTGAAAGTTAGTGAGACCTTCCAGGTTGTGCCTTTGATGGATACCATGGTAGTACAACCTTCCCTTGGTGGGTTTCCCCCCATGTTGGTAGGCTAGTGAAGGAAGGATCAGAAAGGAACATAGAGGCCTAGAAGATTGAGGCCTTAGAAGAAAGGCTGGTGAAGGAAGGATCAGAAAGGAACACAGAGGCTGAGAAGGTTGAGGCCTTAGAAGAAGGAGATATTTTCACAATGAACACTGAAGCTAAGATGGGTACGGCCCTTGAAGATGGTGAAATGGTCATAGTCTTAATGGATGTCTCCAACGCTCTCGTAAACAGTCCTAAAGGTCTAGAAGCCAGTAAGGAGAACAAGACTTGGAAGGATAGAAGTGTGATGATGGGAAATTTTTTTGGAGAAACTTCTTCCACCCAGCAATGTGGATCAGAAAATGAGTTGGGGATGATGAGATCAACCTCCTTGTCACCCTCAACTTCTACTTTTGACTGGTCATAACCTAAAAGGAAAACTAGGAACAAGAAGATGGATGAAGGACTAGACTTAAAAGAGAAGGAAAATGTGGGAAGTGAAAATAAAGTTGGACGCCTAACAACTAGGGTGGCTAGAGCTAAGGAAGCAAAAAGGGCCATTGCCAGTGGAAGGAAACTAACCCTGGAAGACTCACAAAAAGGTAAAAGATGAAGTTCCTATCATGGAACATAAGGGGCATGAACAACCCACAAAAATATTTCTCTTTGAAGAAGTATATTATGGATCTCAGAGTTGATATGGTTCTCATCCAAGAGGTTAAAATGAAGTACCATAATTTTGCACCGCTGGTAGATAAAATTTGGCTGGGAGCGGCCTTTTTGTACAGTGAAGCTGATGGGGCTTCTAGTGGTGTTGCTACTCTCTGGAACCCTAGTAAATTATCAGGGAACATTGTGGCTTCTTCTCATAACTTTCTTGCTGTATTTTTCACTTGGAATAATTCTTCCTAGTATATGATCAACATTTATGCCCCAAAATCTAGAATTGAATGGGGTAGATTCTGGGGGGAAATCTCTAACCTTATTGATGCTGACCATGATCACCCTTTTATGTGTGCTATGGATTTTAATTCTCCCCTTTACCCTTTTGATAAATTGGGGGGGTCCCAAGACTATTCTAATAGTATGCAGGAGCTGGCTAATTTCATGAGGATAAGTGGTTTGGTCGATATTGAGTTGCAGGGAATGGGTTTTACTTGGTCTAATAATAGAAAAGGTAGGCACCTTATCCAGGTTAGGCTAGATAGATGGTTGATCTCTAGCCGGCGGGATATTTCCCCTCTGATTGGCCTCTCCCACCTCCCAAGGACTGTGTCTTATCACTCTCCTTTGATCCTTGACTAGGAGGAAAAAGCCCGTGCTGGACTTCGTCCTTTCCCCTATGAGATCATGTGGCATTCTCAAGAGGAATTTGAAGATTGTATAAAAAGGTGGTGGAATATGCCTATTAGGGGAATGACTATGTTCAGAATTGCTGAGAAGCTAAAAATTATCAAAAGGGAGGCCCACGGGTGGAGAAAAACTAAGTTCGGGGACATTTTTCAATGTAAGAAAGAGATAGAGGAAAAACTTAAACTCCTCCAAAATGATATGGCCATGGGAACATCCTCTTGGGAAGCTCATATTGAGGAAGAAGTTTGGAGGAAAAAATTGAAAGATAACCTGAAGAGGGAGGAAATCTTCTGGAAGCAACGATCTTGTATCCAATGGCTCAAGGAAGGTGACTGCAACTCAGCTTTTTTCCACAGATTTTCTTCAATCTATAAAAGAATGAATATAATTAAATCCCTAGCTGTCGGTGGGGTGGTGATGCCTGAGGAAGAAGACATGAGTAATCATGCTATAGATTTATTTCATGACACTTTTAGAAGTTTGATGTGGAGGGGGGTGGATTCTGATAGCTCTCATCTCCTGGAGGCTATCCCGACTGCTATTACTAGAGAAGAGAATGATATGCTGCTATCCCAAGTTTCTAAAGAGGAAGTCAAAACTATTGTTTTCTCCATTGGTGCTTTCAAATCTCCTAGTCTAGGTGGCTTTCCCCTAGCTTTCTTCCAACACTTCTAGGAGGTCATTAAATATGATCTTATTCATGCTCCTTGTGATTTTGTTAGAACCGACAAAATTCTCAAAAGAATTAATAAAAATTACATTGTTCTGGTCCCTAAAGTTCAAGACCCCAAGGAACTAAGTGATTTATGGCCTATTAGCCTCTATAATACTATTTATAAAATCTTATCTAAAATTATCACAAATAGGATTAAACCTCTCCTGGGCAAAATAATTAATCCCAACCAAAAGGGGTTTGTTCCGGGAAGGCAAATCCTAAATGCAGTTATCACTACCCATGAAACCATTCATTCGATGGAAAGAGGTAAAAATACTCACATGGCACTGAAAATGGACATTTCTAAGGCATATGATAAGGTGATTTGAAACTTCCTGTATGGGGTGCTAAAAAAGCTTGGCTTTCATGCTAACTTCATAAGAATAATCAAGGAGGCGGTGGAAACGGTTGAATTTTCTATTCTTGTAAATGGTTCACCCTAGGGGTCCTTTAATTTGAAGAGGGACTTGTGCCAAGGTGACCCTCTATCCCCTTATTTTTTCCTCCTTATGGCTGAGGTGTTGGCTCATAATTTATTGAGACTGGAGGCTTCTGGACACATTGTTGGATTCAAACCGGCTTCCACTTTTCCTCCAGAAGTCATTCAACAATTTGTGGATGGCATGTTTCTATATAGGAAAGATTTTATTAGAGAAGTGAGAGAATGGAAAGCTCTGCTAAATGATTATGTAGAGGCTTCAGGTTAGGTGATTAATTATAGCAAAAGAAAAATTTACTTCTTTAATTATGAACAGAGAACCCAGTTGAAAATTATGGAATGTATTGGTTGTAAGGGTGGTATGCTTCCTGACACCTATCTTGGCTTCCCTCTCATAGTGATGGAAGTCTCCAACCCTTTCTGGAACTCAGTCCTCAAAAAAATGCAAAAACAATTGGCCGGATGGAAAGGTAAGGTCCTCAGTAATGCGGGGAAGCTCCAACTTCTTATGGTGGCCCTTCAAGGAATACCTATTTATTTCCTCTCTCTTTTTAAAATCAATGACAGAACAGTGGAGAAACTGGAAAAAAATTAGAGAAAATTTCTATGGTCTGGAACGGAGGAAAAGGCTAAAATGAACCTAGTTAGCTGGGATACGGTATGCCAACCTAAGAATGTTGGAGGGATGGGAGTGAGAAAGATGAAAGATCTTAATAAGACCTGCTAATTACTAAACTTGGATGACAAATTTTTAGGGGAAACTCCGGTTGGTGTAAAATTCTAAAGGCCAAATACTACTTAAATGACCAATTCTCCCTCGGCCAAAACTACCCCACTGGCTCTAAATTCTGGAACTTCATGGTGAAAAGTAAAGGTAACCTCCTCAGAGGCTTAAAATGGGTGTTGGGTGATGGCAAGTAGATACGTTTTTGGGAGGACTGGTGGGTGGGGGATAAACCTATCAGTAGAAACAAAATTGGTCTCCTCAAGGATCATTTGATTTCTCATTTTGGTGACAAAGTCAGTGACTACATTTCACAAGATAAGAAATGGAAAGTCCTTGCTAATGCTTACCATGGCCAAGAGCATGTCCAGCCCTACATTTTGGAGCTACAGGAACTGATTGTTGAGATCAGGATCCCTATCTCTCAAATTGTTGATAAGGTTGTGTGGTGTCACAGCAAATCGGGGGAGGTTATGGTCAAATCTTCTTACCTTTCTAACATTAAGGTATTGGCTGATGAGATGAGTTGGGGAAAGGTATGGATTCCTCAGCTCATCCCCAAAATAAACTTTTTCTGGTGGACTGCTCTTCATGGAAAAATCCTTACGTTGGACAACCTCTAGAAAAGAGGAGTCTAGTAGGTCAACAGGTGTGTTCTTTCTAAAGTGCAGGCTGAGACAATAAATCATATTCTTATACACTGCCCTTATGCTTCTTAGGTGTGAGCCAAAATCATGAGCAAACTATAGCTGGACTGGGTCTTTTTGGAGCACTTAGACAAATTTATCACTAACTGGGGTCGCATAGCTGAGCACCCTCTCATCAACATCCTTTGGCATCTATTACCCCCACATGTCTATTGGAGTCTATGGAAGGAGTGGAACAATCAGATTTTTAGAGGGAAGGACAACTATGTTGAAGGAACGGTGCGGCTGACTGTGAATCTGCTGAAGGAAAACCTGGACACCTATCGCTGGAAAATCCCCCCCACCCCCCAAGGGATTGCAGTGTATGATAGCTAAGGAATGGGTTCTTCCCACCTCTTTCTACGCGATGAACTACTCCAAAATTTTGACTAGACTAAACACTAAATGGTCACCCAGAGAGGAAAACATAACCAAGATAAACTTTGATGGCGCTGTCCCCAATGGTATTGCTGTGGGTGGAGGTATTCTTAGAGATCAAAAGGGTCACTTGATCTTGGCCTATGCGGTCCACCTAAGGAAGGGGTCTAATAATTTGGCTGAGATGTCTTCTCTCCTTTGGGGTTTAAAGGTGGCGTCTGATATTGGGATTAAAAGATTAATCATAGAAGGTGACTCTAAAATTGTGATTGAGCTGGTTAAAGGGAACTCTACTACTGGTTGGATTCTGGCAAATGTGTTGCAGGACATCTGTTTGTTGTTCCCTAGGTTCAATTATTTCAACCTTCAACACATTTACCGAGAAGGTAATGTCGTGGATGACGTGCTGGCAACCATGGGTCTTGCTGAGAATGGCTTAAGATGCTGGAGAAATTTAAAATCTCTAACCAAGCATGTTATTTTGCTTGTGGAAAAAGAGTAATTTTAATGATGAATAATGAGGCTGATTTTGATTGGTTGAGAAAGGTGGCAGGAAATTTCACAAGGTGACGCATCAATTCAAATTTTAAAAGAGATACGGGATTCAGTTCAATTAATTATTGCCAGTTGGAAGGATGGGCTATCAATGTTATTTTTAGAAAAAGTACTGGCTTTTTCAAATTTAAAGAAGAGGTGGAGCATGACATGCACAAGGGAAAGATTGACATGACTGATGTGATTAATGGTTACATTAAGCTGTTATGGAATTATCATTTCTTGTCTTGCAAATTTTATTCTTTTATCCCGGCCAACCACGTGAATTGTACGAGCCAACTTTGCGAGGAGGCGGACAATAAAACAACCTGGTTTTTTGTCTGGAGAAAAACCTTCTACATTTGTTGGGTTGCTTGCTTTTCTCTGGTGAGGTTTGTGATGAATAGAGGAGTGAAAGGTGGGATGTCAGTTGAGACCAAGGAGGAAGACTTGCCTGAATACAGCTTAGAGATGGGCGGGGATATGGTGCGGGTGGAACCCGCTAGGATCAAGGACAAATTAATCAAAAATCCATGCATTCTCAACTACCTAAAGGAGGGCGGTTTCTACCCATTCATGAAGGCTATGGGTGGCAGTGATGAATTGGTCTTTCTACAGTTGGTAAAAACTTGGGATGAGTGCAAAGTCATGATAAATAGAAATACTTTTGAGATTAATGAGGAGGTTATTACGTAGGCCATGAATCTCTCCACAAAGGGGAGAAAATGGAAGAAGATCACCAAAAGCCAAGATGACACCCATATGAAAAGATTCTTCAAACAAATGGAGATTCCTGAATGATTTAGGACAGGTTTCAATAGAATGGCACTTCCCGACCCGTGGAATGAAATGTGCCTTGTTTTGATGAAGTATATCACTCTGGAAGGCTGCTTCAGCACTTGTTACAACTACCATTTCCCGCTCCTTAACCACTTTAGGTACAACAATTCCATCTCCTTTCCTTTTTTCTACTCCATTCGATGGAAGCTTCTGTTATGGAAGTCAGAGAAAAAATTAAATCCAAGTAGAATTATTGTATTCTCCATCAGGGTTTAATGCTATGCCTATACAATTTCCATCTAGCTCTCTGTCCGCCTAGGACTATTACTCTTCATAACTTTATGATGTATCCTAAGAATCCTAAAGAGCTACAGGTTACTCTTTCTAACCTCACAACTTCTTCCAAAACCCCTGCTTCCAAGAAGGATAAAATTGGCTCTGCTGACGGTGACCAAACCACCATTGATTCTAAAGGAGAGGAGGAGGAAAATGATAGTAGGCGGAGATCTAACAGAATCGCCACCAAAACTAGATACAAGAAAAAAGCTGTAAGAAAGAGGTGCCCTGATGAGGATGAAGAGGAAGAAGATTCGGAGGAGGAAGAAGAAATTAAGTAGGTCACTAGGGGGAAAGCTAAAGTGGGGAAGAAAGTTAAGGTTGAGGAGATAGAAAGGGAAAAAAAGAAGAAAAGCACTATTGTGGATGGGACTGAGAAAAGTCACGACTCTCAAGTCTCTGCCAGTTTTTGTCTCCCCGCCTTTGACCTTTCAAAGAATAAGCTCTTTGAGGAGAAGAAAGTGGACTCACCGCTCCTAACTACCCAGCCCCTTAGCCCCCAGGAGGAAAAGGATAACACCAAGGCTATCAATGATAACAAAAATCCTAAGGGATCCCCGAAGGACTCCGAAAACGTAAATGAGAAAATGCCTAATGCTGTGAATGACACTCCCCATAAAACTAAAGGACCTTAGGAGCCTCTCTTGCTTTCTGACCCAAAGGAGGAGCTAAAGGAAATGAGGGTGCAAATCAAAATCTCAGGGAAAGCTTTAATAGGATCGTAGACTTTGTTGTGAAGGTCATGCATGCGGCTGCTACTACACTCCAATTCCTTCATATGGAGAAAGTGAATTCGGAAGGAGAGTGAAAGGATGAAGAATTGTACCAATTCCTCAAGGACGACTAGCTTAAGCTCTTGTTGAATGGCAGGGAAGGTAACCCCAAGTAGTTTCCTTTTCCTATGTTTATGGTTAATTCTTTTGCCTGGACTTTTCGGTTGGGCAATGTGGGCCTATTTGAACTACTATTAAACTCAAGTTTTTGTAATGATGGTTTATCATTTTTTACTATTAATGATAACTTTACTGATGCTTATTACCACGGGCTGGTTACCAACCACATGGTGAGGTTGGGGCCTGTTAGGACTTCCAGGCTAGTTACCAGCTCCGTGTTGGATTTTGGGCCTACTAATTTTGTTTCGTGGTTTTTGGTTTTTAAAATTGGCATAGGCTAAGGGTTTGATATGTGTGTTTTTTGCTGGTTTTCAACACTCCTCATGCTGGTTGTATCTGTTCGGGTCAGCCCCCCAGTTTTGGCTACTTTTTAAATAAAAAAAATTCTACATATTTGCAAGTACCCAGAGATCTCATTCCTATGTCATGCCACTCAGGGAGGTTACCACATGCAAGTAGTATCCATTTGTGCGCTCCATCTTGACCTATTGCCTCATCTCCAATTATTCATCTACCTCATTGTCCACACAGTTGTATGGTGGCCACAAGAGAAGAGGAGGCTGGAAGGAAAGAGGGAGCCACCTCTCAGGTTGAGGTTGCCTTCCCAAGCATATGTACCACTGGACTCTTTGCATAGCAGCTCATAGGTTGATGAGGCTATAAGGTTCATCCTTCTTTAATGTTAGTGTTAACCTATCCCACCTACGTTTCAATCCTTTTGCTGGTCTGTTTCCCTCTACTAATGAGATTTTCTCAAATGCTACCAATACTTCTTCCCGGTTGCCCAGAATCCTTTTCCTATGGGTAGAGTCCTGCAATCCATAAACTATTTACATCCTATCATAGTATAATCTATGGGGAGTACCACTTTGTGGTTGCAAGGGAAGTGTAACCGTGTGTACAATTCCTGTGTATTTACTTAATTTATCTCCATAGTTTATCTCATTTTTGGACCAAGAATGCATCTAGCAGATAGGTGAATATCACCAACAAATAACAAGGGGTTCCAATTTGTATCAAAGGGAACAACATAATTGTGCAATTAGAGTTCACATAAAAATTCCTAATGCAATTTGATGATTCTTCATAGGCTGCCACAAATTCCTATGGTAAGTCTATGCTTGTGTGCAAATCTCTAAGAACCCTCATTAATTTAAACATTAGAAATTGTTCCTTTAGACATAGTGCATAGACCCTAGGAGGTGGTCTGCATTCTATTAGTTTTGGAACTAAGTCTGTGAATGAATCTAACTTGCCTTGCAAAATTTGTACTTCCTGATGTTTCCTTCCTATTTCCCTTTTTAATTTATTCCTTTCCAATCACCACATTGACTTTTCATATTGCTTTTGTTTAAAGTAGTCAATAGAGATGGATTTGAGTGTTACCTAGTTCTTTCTTGTTGGAGTGACCTTCTTTATTTCTACTGTGACTGCTTTTGGTTCTTCAATTGTTAATTCATCAGGGATTGGAACTAGGGCATAATTCCCTTGATCATATTCTTGCTGAGAAGAAGGTATATTGGCTACTTCAGTGTGTTCTGCCTCCATGCATGTTTTTTCCATATTCACTACTTCTGTGTCCATTTTCTTGGCTGTAGGATCTATTTCCATCATATCTGGACACTCTGCACATGGGCTGCCTACTTGTGGTTGTTCCTTCAAAGACTCCTTAATTGGATTTTATGGAGACAAAGTAGTCTTTGCAGGTGATTCCATTTTGTCTTCTTGTTGTGTGTTCAAATAAATACTACGTCATGGAGGAGTATTAATAGACGTTGCAGGGCATTTTTATGATATCCTTTTATTCTTTATAGGAATGGTTGTAGGAGAAACATGGTTTTCAGGTAAAATAGGAGTTTATTCCCCTGCAACTTCAGCTATTTTCCCCTTTCCCTTCTCTTTCTTACAAGCACTCTATTTTACTTTTGGAGTCTGCAAATCTATAGAATCCTCGGTTTCATCGCCCCCTTGGCTAGGGCTTGGATTACCAGAAGCCATTTTCTCTATTTCAACTCCCAAAGGAGAAGGGATTTTGTGTAACTTCTTTGGAATAATACTTTCATCATTTTCAAGTATGGCCTCATCAGGGACATTTCCCTGTGCTTCTTAACTTACAGGTTGTGTCCCTTCTCCTCGTAACTATACATGGGGTGTAGTGATAAACTCATCCCAGGTCATAGGAGAGATATCCTATAAATATCTTTACACCAAGAGTTCTATCAACCCATGGTGGGTAGTTGCATTCAGCTTCCCCTTTCTAACTTCTTCAAAAATCAAATTTAACAAAGAGTATAGAAAACTAAGCACATTTAAAAGGCAATCATGCCACAAAAGATTCAATAGCTAAAAACGTGAATCATGCATGTATGAAAACTATCCTTTGTAAGTAATGTACCTTATAACATGGATTTCTAGTTGAGAGTAATCTTTTGGGAGAGATGTTCTTTTGGTCCTCTATTTGCTAGACTCTAGTTCAACATCTGTGGGTAAAGAAAACTCGGCCCTGGCTACTTGTGCATTATGTTCATGTGGAAAGGCTTCCCCTATGGTAGGAAGTCTAGAAAATTTTGTAATTTGTGCCTCTAAAGCCTCCACTCTTATCTCTTCTACGTAGGCAACCCCATTTCTATAAGTGCACAAGAATTCCAAGGTTATAGCCTAGTCATAACCACATAGCCTGACAAAGTATGTAAGCTATCCTGCATGGTTAAAGACTTGGATGCTATCCTAGACCTTCGACAGGGATTAGTGATTCCTTGGTTCATGGCTAATGGGTTGCCCACCCATTTTTCACTGAGAAATTCTGTAGCCAAAAGAAAAGTCCAAATCTTTGCAACTCCCACTACAACTTTTAATTTTCATCCACAATTCTTCCCTCTGTATTCTTCCTAGAAATTTAGGCCAGATAAAAACTGGTGAGCTCTTAGTTTGGTTTTATGGATACTATGGGAGAGGAAATTTGAAAAACTAGAGCTAGAAATGTGAGTTGGGTTTTTTAAAACAAAAGACTTATAAGATAATTTCGTATGATTTGGGTTCTCACATAAATTAAATTGAAATGACTGTGTAATATAAGTTAAGCGAGGGTCATTACTGGAAAACACAACTTAAGACATCCCCCTATAAAAAAGGTGACAGGTGTCCACACATCCTTGGTTATAAAGTACATCATTACTCAAATGAATTACTAAATTAATTACCATGTAACCTATAATAATGTCAAATGAAATGAAAAAAGTTTCAAACAATAAATTAATGTGTACCTTGAGAATAATCACTTGTAAATTTCAAAATCTGGAAAGTTTGGATGACGTGGGTTTAGAAAAAAGTAATGACTGGCGTAATGATGATGGGACATGTGAATGAATATGTCATTAAATTTGATGGGATATGATGTGATGGTGGATTTAATGTGGAAAAAGATATTTTTGTGGGAAATGAAAATTTTATTATGACTATTTTTATTAGAGTCAAAGAGAAGACCGAAGTGAAAAGCCACTACGATTGGCTACATGAAAGTCTTTAGTTAGAGGAGGTCCAGTTGCTGCAAGATGTTCTTCAGCTAGAGGAATTCCATTGGCTACAGGAGGTTCTTCATCTGGAGGAGGTTCATTGGCTGCACGAGGTTCAATCGCGACAGGATTAATCTCAAATTATTACATGAACTTGGCCTTAGTGGCTAGCTTATGGTACAGAAAGAATGTGTTACCGTTACGCAATAATTTGAAATGCACAAGGTTGATTGTAGACAATTGGACCAGACCATTTGTGAAAAAATTTTCAACCACATAGGGACCAAGCCAACAAGTTGTAAGATTACCTTGATTTTCTTGAAACTAGGAATCATATAGAAGTGCCCAATCACCAACAACAAACTATTTATTCCGTATATGTTAGTCATGCCATTTCTTGCATTGTAGTTGAAGTAACTCTGTATTCTATAAATATGCTTTTTTCTAATTTCATCCAGATGATTAAGCTGTAGGAGTCTTTCCCCTTGAGCTACATGATGATCCAAGTTGAGCTGTAATGTTTTTTGTAAGGTTTTATGCTCAAATTTGATAGGAATTACATAAGTATTTCCATACACCAAATCAAAGGGTGTGACATCGATCGGTGTTTTCCATGTTCTGCAGTAAGCCCTTACAACTTCTTGTAATCTGTTACTCTAATCTATCTTATATAACTAAACTGTCTTAGTTAGGATAGCTTCTATCTCTCTATTTGTGATCTCTTCCTAACCATTCACCAGAGGATGATATGAACTAGACTTCCAGTGGCAAATGGTGTACTCCTCCATAAGTGCAGTGATCAAAGTAGAAGTGAACTAAGCTCCCTGCTCTATGAATAGTTCTCGTGGAACACCATACCTGGTAAATATTTGCTCATACAAAAACTAAGAAACCTTGTTATCTTGAGCATGTTTCATAGCCCACACTTCTACCCATTTAGTTACACAGTCAGTGCAAACTAGAATGTAAGAGTTGTCATTTGATGGGGGATTAATTGGTCTCATAAAATCTAACTCTCATTTATCAAATGGAGTGACTATTACCTTAGGGTATAGAGACATTTCATCTGACTTGGTTGGCCTACCAATTTTCTCACATTTATCACACTTGCAGGTGTAATTTGTTGCATCCTTATGGAGAGTTGGCTAGTAATAGCCAGTAGTGACTATCTTCATGGATGTCCATTTTGCTGCAAAATGGCTGCCACAAATTTCATCATGGCAGGCATGGAGGATATCATATGTATCATCCTCATGAATACACCTTCTCAAAATCTGATCGGGTCCAGTGTAGAAGAGACAGTCAGCCAACCAAGAAAAATTTAAGTTTTTCTCAATTAAAAGTCTCTTTTCCTTGGGAGAAAAATGTGGTGGTACATTTTGAATAACCAGATAATTCACGATATTGGCATACCAGGGGGTATGAGATGAAATAGAAAATATGTGGTCATATGGAAAGCTGCCATCAATGACATGTGGGTCATCTACATTCTGTAATCTGGAGAAGAAATTAGCAACTACATTTTTTTTTCCTGGTTTATCCACTATTGTGATGTCGAACTCTTGTAGTAACAAGAGACATTTGGCAAGCTTCCCAATGATAGAAAGATTTTTTACAAAATACTTGATGGTTGTATGATGAGTATGCAAAAATATTGGGTAACCAGTTATGTAGTGGCGGAAGTTGTTCAGTGTATATATAATAGCCATACGTTTTGTTTTTGTGATTGTGTAGTTCAGCTCTATGCCCTATAAATTTTTTCTTATGAAGTATATAGCATACTCTACATGCCCTTCTATTTGTCTTAAGATAACACCTACAACATGGTCAGATACATCAATGTGTATATGGAATGGTAATGCCCAATTAGGCCCTCAAAGAACTGTTGCTTGAGTAAGAACAATCTTCATCTACAAGAAGGATTCTTCACAAGGTGTTGTCCTTAAAAAGTCTGAATCCTTAGTCAACAGGGAATACATGGGCCTTTCTATTTTGTTGAAGTTATTAATAAACCATTGGTAATAACCAACATGCCTGAGAAAGCTACATACATCCTTCTGCTTGGCTAGTGTAGGCAGGTTCATGATGACTTAAATTCTTGTAGGATCCACCTGTATGCCCTTAGCAGAGATGTAATGACCTAACACAACACCTTCTTGCATCATCATGAAGCATTTCTCACTATTGGGGGATAGATTATGCTCCTCACACATGGTAAGATCTTTGCCCAAATTTACCAATGCCTCTTGATAGGTTTCCCCATAAGTTGTGAAGTCATCCATGTATATTTCTATGCAATCATGTGAGATATCAGAAAAATACTGATAACCGCTCCCTGAAATGTAGTTGGAGCATTACAGAGGCCAAAAGGAAGTGCAGAGTAACAAAATTTTCCCCAAGGGAAAGTGAATGTGGTTTTATCCTGATCTTCAGGAAGGATCCTAATCTAGTTGTGGCCACTATATCCATCCAGGAAATAAAATAATGCTTCCCTACCTAAGGAATCAAGAACCTGGTCAATAAATGGCAAGGAAAATGGTCCTTCTTGGTGGCATTATCAAGTTCCCTATAGTCTACACATACTCACCATTTTCCTCCTTTTTTCAGAATAATGACTAAAGGTGAGACCCACTAGCTGTTAGAAATAGGGTAGATGAAACTAGCATTAAGAATTTTTTGCAACTCTATTTTGACTATCTCTCTTAATGCAGGTTTATATGCCTCTATAATTGTCTGAAAGATAGTTTTTCCTCTTTTAGGAAATTCTAAGAGTACACAGTTTAGTGTCCAAGCCCTTCATATCCGAATAGTCCCAGGGAAAAGTTTTGGTATGGCCTTTTAGTAGTTTGGCCAAAGATATCTGTTGTTGGTGGGTAAGTTCACTATTAATATACAAGCAACGGATAGGGGAAACTTCCAACTATTTTATGAGTTCAACCATAGAATCATCTATTTATGGAGGTTCTTGGAAGTCATGGTGTAGAAATTGGTGGTAGAGTTTCTCGGATGCAAGAGATGGAGGTAAGTTACAATCAAGATACAAATCTTGCAGGGAAAAATTATGGGGGTTGAGATAGTTAATGGGATCTGAATCTAGGCCATATTGGTTTTGAAAAAATTTTGTGATTATGTTGTCCTCCTCTTGTAGCTGTAGGAAAGGACCCCTTTTTAACATCATGATTTGGGATACTATGTTGACTACCTCAGCTTCCTCCTCATTGTCAGGCCAAATTGGTGAGGCTAAATCCATTTGTGGTTATGCTGGTGGGTATAAGGCTAATGTCTTAGTATGCTGACCATTAGAAATGGTCATACCGCCTAAGCAACATCCTATAAAGGTATCAATAGTGGCCATCGAAGGTTGACCAAGAATTATGTGATAGCCTCCTAAGGTGGCCTTAGGCGAGAGTATCATAAAGTTTACAAGATAAGACTAGGTTCCAAGGTCAGCAACTATACCCTTCACTACCTTGTCAGGTTTGATTTTGGAACTGTTTGCAAGCTGCAAGATAGCGGGTGTGTCCTAGAGGTTATTGATTCTGAGTTGTTGCATGATGTCCTTAGTCATTATATTTATGGAAGATCCTAAGTCTATTAAAGCATTTTTTATGACTGTCCCATTGATGGTAACTTCATCAACCGGGCTACCTGGGTCAGATTAATTGGGGGCCACTATTTTCTTGAGCATGATATCAGTAAGTTTCCCTAGGACATGGACTATTTGAGGGTCCTTTCATTTACGACTAGGTTTTTAATAGAAGGCCTCTTCAATAGCCTTTCCATATGTGGGAACATCCTTTATTGCTTGAAAAAGAGGAATCTAAACATTAATGTTCTTGAGTTGGTCTAGGATGTCAAAGGATACATCATCTATATGCTTAGAATTCTCATTCTGCAAACTTTGTGGAAAGGGAGGTGGAGCTAGCTAGACTTTTTCATGTGATACTATTAGGCCTATTAGAGTGGAATCTGGAGTAGTTTGAGGAATGGACTCTTCTAGAGTTACTTCAATTATTAATATGAGGTTTTGGAAGAGTAGTGTCTAAACATAAATGAATGTCATTGGTTGCGTAGGATGGGTATTGGTTTGGGTCAACTGAATACAAATTTTGCTGAGGTGATGGAGGCCTATTATTAGGATTTGGTTGAGGCTGTGCAGGGAGTTGAGTAGGATTATGGGGTTCTACAATAGCTGTAGGAGGTGACATAAGTGCTTTCTATTGGGGCTATTTTGGTGGCTGCAGGAGTCTCTACTGCTAATTTTATCATTTTGACCTCCCCACCACTGAGGATTTTGTTGTTAATTTCCTTATGGAGGTTTCCAATTCCCTTGGGGTTGTTGCCAATTCCCTTGGCATTGTTTCCAATTTCCTTGGGGTTGTTTCCATTGAGGACTTGGGTAAGGTTTCCAATGAGGTTGTAGATTACTCGAAGGAGGGTATTGACTATTCATAGGTGGTTGCCATTGACTACTATAAAATAGAAAATTAAAAGTAAGAGGGTCCTAAGGCATACCTTGTCTTTGAGTCCATGGTCTTCATTGTGTAACGAAGAATACTTTCTCATCATCTCCTTCAATAAACTTGTAATGAGTGGGTAGCTTTGCAGTTTCCATGTTAGCAACCAACTTGCAATGACAATATCTCTTCTTTTGTCTATAATGTGGATAGAATTCTTCCAGAATAGCTTTAGCCTCCTCATGCTTCTTTTTCTCCTGTATTGTGTCCAATTGGGTGGCCATGTTATTGATAATTTCCTACTTCAAGTCAGACAACAAATGTGTGATTTCTGTTTGAGAGGCACCAATGACATTAGTTTTGCTTGTTGTAGACCTATAACCTCCGCCCTTCTTGGTTGTAGCTCTTGAGTAATTAGGGAATATTTTCATGGTATCACACGATGTATATTGGGTGATATCTCCCCTGGTCATAAGATCAAAGTCTTCAGCGCACCCTTCATTTATACCGAGTAAAAGGAGAAGTTTGTGTGACTCCTCATTGAGTTGGTACTGAGTATTTTTCTGCAACCTAAACAAGAATCTTGACACATAGTCCTCTATACTTTCATCCTCCCTCTATGTCATTTTGAAGATTTTATCCCCTCCCATAGAATGTCCACTGCAGTAATCTTTATACTTTTTCAGGAATGCTATCTTCATTTCTTCCCAATCATGGACAATGTGCTGGCCTAAGCCCATAAACAATCTTAATACAGACTCCTTGAGAGTTGTAGGAAACAATTTGAGCCTATGGGAATCTGTCATGTAGTTGTAACTACGGAAAAGGATATCAAACTCAAAGAGAAAGATATCTGGGTCTTCGGTCACCAGGCCATAGAATTTTGGAAGTGGTCAAGAGTTAATATTCTTGAGGTTGTGATTATCATGCTGGTTAGTAATGAGAAATGGAAATGTAGGGGGTTTTCCATCCTAGGTGGACGGTGAGGGAGACCTTGTAGTTGGAAAATGACTAGAGGCAGTGGATCTTCTTCTTTATTGTCTGGGTATTGGATTCTGAGATTGGCCAAGGCTTCTACAAATAGATTAAACTAAAGTTTCCCTTCTAGAAGGTGAAATTTTAGTGGATCACCTTCGGAAGATGATGATGACAATGATGATATAGGAAGGTTTACAATTACATCCATGAACCAACCCTCCTCTTTGTCTTATCCTGGTACAAAGACATTTCCTAAATGGTTGTTGGGTTAGTTTGGTAAGTATCTTCCTAGAACATCTCTTCTTCTTCTATGCATATAGATAAATGAAAGATTGCAGTCATGGAGTGAAAGACTTTTTGATATAAAACTCTATTTAAAAAGGATGTACATGATTGAATTTAATTCTACAAATGGCTGAGTAAAACAACCTAGCTCAACACCATCCCTGAAAATGGTGCCAAAAATGATTGGTTCTATTAAGGATTCAAAAACTAGGCAATTACCATGACTCGGGGATTGGACATCTGACTGAGTAGCTATCCTCCTTTATAAAAACTCATTTAATTTATCAACCCAGGGATGTATTACGTGAAACAGGTCAAAAAGGTATATGCACAAAGGATTCTTACTTAGACCACGCTATAGCTACAGGAAACAAATTGCTTTGAAAGGAAACTATTCTATAGCTGTAGGAAATTAATGTATAGCTACAAGAAATGAATGATCTAAAGAATGCTGGAAAGGAAATGCAGAAGTGAAAATTTTGAAGGAATACTAAAAAATGGAAACACAAAGACTTGAAAACACAATTATAATGCTTCAACAGTTCTGCCACTTTGGTTGTAGGAAGTACTGGATTGTCCTGCAGTTTTTGATGTAGGAGTTACGTTAACACCAGAATTAAGATACCAAGATGTAGTAAATTGAAATTACATGTAAATGATTCAAACTAACTAACATAGATTCCTCACCAATTGGTCCCCCTTGCGTGAGTATTCAAACTCAATTACAGTGAACTAAAGATCAACACTTCATCTACTATTAAATGAAAAAGTGAATTACAAGATTCATAGCAACTGTAAAACAAAAAAATTTAAACTATAACTGATAACGCCCTCTCTTCTCATGCAGGAGCAGGGATTTATTTAAAGAAGGAAAAAATCTAACTGCTAACTAATCACACCATATAAATAGGAAGATATTTTATTATAATCCTACCAAAAATAAAGGGAAACTATAAAACTTCAGACAGAACAGGTCCAAGAAAGATCAAAGAAATTCTTTTGACAACAAATCTAACTTCCCACTCTCTCCTAGATTTCTAAGTCAAAGAATTCATTATGTTGCCTTGGTCTTTTCTCGAGTGCTACCACTTTGATCACCCCAGATCCACTTTCTAGTGTTGTGCTTTATGTTCCTCCGTGTGAACCTATTGCAAGATCGGGTTGAGCGTCTCGTGCATGGGCACATTTTACCTGGTTAAGGTGACAATTTCTATGCTAATGCACTATACTTCAAATGTTAGGATAGAGACATTTATGATAATCAACACCAAAATATGCATGCATCATTCATGGTCAAATAGATAATTCATCCATAGAGACATAATCATAATTCCAAAGTAAACAACATAGCATATTGATCCAAGCACACCATATTAAGTTTGTTTTAACCATAGCATAAGTATGGTGTAAGCATACCACATAATAGAAAATTTGAGTATAAAGTATTTGAGAAAGTATGATAAAACAGGGAAAAATTCCCTAGCAAAAGCTATCCTATGGCATCTAAACTATGACATTAATATGCCTCATCAGTAGTTATAGGACTTTGTGACCAAATTGGGATAAGATCCTTATTACAAACAAAAATGGCCTAATTGAGGGCTTATTACAAGGATTAGATCTCAATAAAACAAAGTAGAAAAAATTCATCAATGATCCCATTGGCTCATCCTTTGTGCTCATAGGTTCACCCTTGGTGCTCCTAGACCATACTCCCATATATGAAAAGAACTCAATTCCCTTGAGTTGAAAAGTCCTGGAGACTGACTTGATGCTTAAAAATATTTGCCTCTGTCATCCAAGCAACATCAAAATATGGTAAGTCTACCCACTTTACAAGGTATTCTTTGTAAGTGCCTTTCCTTGTTTGCTTGATGACATTGGAATTTAGGATGCACTCCAAATGCACAAGCTTGCTTGGAGGAAAATATTTAATCCAATCTATATCACTTTCGACAACAACAACATCTGTAAAATCACTTGCAACCAAAGAACCGTTAAAATGAAATAGATACGACAGTGAAATAGCGGAAATACTAAGGTCCGAGGGTAACTCAATTTTATAGGCATTTTCCCCAAATTTATGCACAATCCTACATGGTCCTATATTTTTATAAGAAATTTGGTAGCTTAACCCTTAGGTAACCTCTCTTTTTTCAAGTATGCCATTGCAAAGTCACCTACTTTATATTGAACATCTCCCCTTTTAAGCTCTACTATATTGTTGTATCTTGTAACACATTGTTCTATATTTGCCTTGCCTTTATCATGAATCTCCTTCATAGTAGCAGAAAATTCTTCCCCTTGAGAACTCCTCTTATCCAATCCTTGAATATCTTAGAGTTCTAGCATAGCTCTTGGATCAAATCCATAGATAATCTAAAATGGACTCCTCCCAGTGCTTGCATTCAAAAAATCATTATATGCATATTCAGCTTGACTTATGATCAAGTCTCAAGCCAATTCATCTCTCTTAGTGAGACATGTGAGAAGTTTCCCTAATGATCTATTAATAACTTCCATCTGACCATTGGTTTGAGGTTGGTAAGCTTGCATGAAATAAAATAGGGTCCATAACTGTTTCCACAATGTTCTCTAGAAATGTCCCACAAATTTAGATTCCCTATCTATCACAATATTTAGTGGAAATCCATGAATTCAGACAACCTCATAAAATAAGGGCCTTCTATATGAGATTCATCATTTGTACATTTACATGGCACAAAATGAGCCATCTTTCTAAATATTTCCACAGTAACAAACACATTATAAAAACCTCTTGTATTTTTAGGGAGTCATAGCACAAAATCCATACTAATACTCTCCCAAGGACTATTAGGAATAGGTAGGGGTTGATACAACCTAGAATTAGAATAGAATCATTTTTCCCTTTGACATATAGGACAACTTGAAACAAAATTCCTCACATCTTATTGCACTCTACACCAATAATAGTATCTTTTTACTTTCTCTAATGTGTTTTCAAGCCCAAAGTAGCCTTTTAAACTCCCACTATTTCTCCCTTATGATGTTCTCCCTCATGGAGAATTTAGGCACATACAAAAAATTATCTTTTAATAGTAAAACTTCATGCAACATGTAATATAAAAAGTCAATATGAAAACCGTTAGAAAAATTTAAACAAACTGCATATGCATCCTTGAAATCACCATCATCCTTGTACAACTCCTTAAGGGATTCTATTCACACAATTTGAAACTAAACTTCATGGATTGTGAGTGTTATTCACAAAGGTCCAAGAATGCTTAGAGGAGGTATGCATCAGTATTCCTCAGATATATGATAATTTCACTTCTTTAACTCAAAACCAACATTCATTAGATTACCGATTGATAAGAAAATGAAACTCAATCAAATAAACAAAACCGCCACAAACCAGGAAACACATAACATAGTTTTATGATGTGTAAATCCAAATGGGTAAAAAAAAAAAAGAGAATGAGGACCCAAAAATAATGTACTCTTTTGAAGTTCATCCTATTAGGAGCTTAACCCTCTTAGGATTTTACAAAGACACTTTTAGGTGTCACCCAATTATAGGATTTTCCTCTATTCCTATTAGGAGCTTTACCATGTTAAGAGTAGCTCTATTACGAGATTTCAAACTCAAGTTAATGAGCTTCTCTATTAAGATATTTAAAAATAAGACCTATTAGCATCTACTTGGATAAGGGATTTACAACATGAAAACATGTTAGGGTCACTTGATCTCAAAATAATAACTCCTTTGCTTAATAATGATCCACTATAACACATTCATTCCCTTCTTAGAAATCTATCGAACACCTTGGCTTGATCACACCTTCACATCCATGATCTACATGCACAAATATTTTGATTTCATGATATAAATATCACTCTCAAGCCCTAAGATGAACACCACCTTATATATCAATAAGAACAATTCAAATCACCATTCATATCTTTATGCTCAAAGATATCAAACTAAAAAACACATCCCAATATAAAAGAAAGTTTACTAAATAGGTCAGGAAAAGATGGACCCTTACAATTAAATTTATCAAGAACAGTCAAACACATTGTTACCAACAGAGCCTTCATCCTCATAAAACATCTACCTCGATCAGTGAAATACCAAATCATCACCACAAATGAATCTATATACATTAAAAATTATAGTTGGAAAATAAATAAAACATCACAAATCGATCACCAATCACTAATTGAAGATCTTGCCCTCAGAAGCTCAGCAACATTATCACCTTTTAATGAAACAAATTATGTAACCTTGAAAAACTTACTTACTAGTCATCCAAATCAGTTGCGGTCATAACCATGAACTCAACATAGTATCAAAGAAAAAATCCTATGATCGCACCACCTAACTCAACATAGATTTGAAAAACTAATCAAATCACTTATTGTGAATCATATATTATTCTAGTAGATGCCATGTCAAACTTCAATCAACTATAACTTGCACAAATAAAACATTCAAATTTGTGATCATACAGTTAGCATATAAAGACATTATGAAGTCTCCCTTAAGGATAAATACCACTCAAAACATGTTTAACACCTTGTTCTTCCTTCAAACACTTATAACACCTTGTTCATCCTTCTCACATACTTGACAACACACTAATATCACTAGGTCAATACTTAATATCAATGACAACACAATAACCGATTATCACAATACCAAATTTATACCATATCACTTACCATCACATCACCAGTTATGCTAACAACATCCCTTATTTATATTGACTACAACACAACAATCAAAACATCTTCCCAATAAGATAATCTAGTCAGCTTGTGTTATTGTACAAAATCTTCAAATCTGAATCAACTACAACTTGATAACTACATGCTCTCCTCTATGTCTCTCCCTTTGAATCTCTCATTTGTCTCAATTTATTCTCATAACTTCTCTCTCACAGGAATTCTCTCCCACTTTGAAAAAAATGCCAAAGACACTATACCACTGACAGCTCCCCCTAAAGAGTAGTTCCTTATTACATCAATCAACTAAACAATTTTAGAAAAACACATTGGACTAATGCAACATGATCACTTTAATTATTCTCAGGTAGGGGAACAACCTCCCAAATTGCCTCTTAGATACAAAAATGTATCCTTAGGCAATGGATTTGAAACAATATTTGCAACCTACTCCTTAGTTGGCCCATATTCCAATGGTGCCTCCTTTTTTTGAACCTTCTCTCTAAGAAATGATACTTAATTGAATTATGTTTGGTCTTAGAGTGCATCATAGGGTTCTTGGATATATTTATAGTACTAGTATTATCACAATAGATAACCACTGTTTCATTTACCTTCTCCTTAATTCCTTTCAAAAATTGTTTCATCCAAGCAACTTGACTGCAATTAATAGCAATAGCAACATAATCTGCATTTGTAGTAGATTGTGAAATACAGTTATGCTTCTTGCTTTTCCATGACACAAGTCTTCCACCAAGAGAGAACGCTCCTCCACTTATTATTTTCCTATCATCCACATTACCTACCCAGTCTACATCAGTGAACACACTCAAGGTAAAACACATTTTTTATCATACCAAAGGCCATAGTCTATAGTCCCTTTTAGATATATAAAGATTCTCTTCATTTCCACCATATGGTATTCCATTGGTTTAAATTGAAACCTTACAACAATCCCAACTCCATGTGCTATATCAGGTCTACTATGAACAACATAGGGCAATGTACTGATCATAGATCTGTATAGAGTTGCATTCACCTATTTAGAATCATCTTCCTTAGATAGCTTACAATTGATCACCATTGAGGTCCCAACCACTTTATAATATTATTTCCCAAAAGTATTCAACACTTCCCACACATTCTTTGTCTGATTGATGTAGATTCCATTACTGAGCTGAGATACCTACAAACAAACAAAATATTTAGTCTCTCCAAACATTGAAATCTCAAATTCTTTCCTCATTTCATCTTCAAATGCAATTCTCATCTAATCATTTCCACCAAAAGTGATATCATCGACAAAGACTTCAGAAATCAACAATTGGTCATCTTTCTCAAACTTCAAGTAAACATTATTGTCCTCACTTGTCCTAATGACACCAATCTTGATCAGATATGAGTGGAGTCTCTCATTCCATTCTCTTGGTGCCTAATTCAGTCCATAGAGTTCCTTATGCAACTTTCACACCAATTCCTTATCTTTTGATATCGCAAAACCATCAGATTGTTCAATGTAAACTTCCTCTTCCAAAATTCCATTGAAAAATGCAGAATTGACGTCCATATGAAAAAAATTAATACCTTTAAAAGTAGCATAGGCTAGAAAAACCCTCACTCCTTCAAGTCTAGCTGTTGATGCAAAATTCACTCCATAATCAAATCCTTCTTCTTGCACATAAGCCTTAACCACAAGCCTTTCCTTATTCCTAATCACTTCACGAGTTTCATTGAGTTTATTCTTGAAAAACAACATTGTTCCTATCACATTCTTATCAACAGGTCTGGGAACAAGTACCCATGTATTTTTCTTCTTTATTTGATCTAATTTTTCTTCCATGGCTTGAATCAAATCATCACTTTTCAATGCTTCTATTATAGTTTTAGGTTCATATTAAAAAAATTAGATAGGTACTATCTCTAATCTTTCTTCTAGTCTAAATACCTGCATTATTATCATGAATAATTTGATCAACTAAATGATTCAACTTTACATACCTTGGTATCACTGATTCAAATCTAGGAACCTCTTCTAGCGATTGAACTGGTTCATCTTAATTTTTATGATTTTCAACTTCTTTCTCTACCGGTTCAACATAAATAATCCCTTGGTCATCTTTATACTTATTCTTGTTGGATCGATCATTTTTCTCTGAGAATCATTTATCTTTTGATCTGCACTTTCTATCAACTTGTTGCTTCTTTTGTTTATGTACTAGTATTATTTTTTATTTATAGAATATCCCAAGAATATTCCTATATCACTTTTAAGATCAAATTTCCCTATATAATCATCTCTCTTTATGTAGCATCTTCTATCAAAAAATTTGAATTATTTCACACTAGGTGTGTCACCATGTCATAACTCATAAGGAGTCTTATAAGTGCCCTTCTTTATCAGTACCCAGTTCAATGTATAAACAACACTACTGACAGCTTCTCTCCAAAACATTTGAGTCACATCTCTCTGAATCATCATAGTTCTTGAAACATCAATAAATAAACATATGTTCCTCCTCTTGGAAATCCCATTTTGTTGATGAATTCTAGATGCTAACCTTTGTTTCTTAATTCCATGATCCTCACAAAACTCAGTGAATTCCAAAGATGTGAACTCACCACCTATATCAAATCTCAAGCACTTTAGACTCTTACCTATTTCCTTTTCAACCCATGCTTTGAATAGCTTAAACACATAGAATGCATCTGATTTTTATTTTAGAAACCAAGCCCACATCATTATAGAATAATCATCAATAAAAAACATAAAATAAATATCTCAAAAATAGTTTATTATTGTCATAGGACCACAAAAATTAGTATGTATTATATCCAAAATATTTCTAGATGAAAAAGACTTACTAAAAAAAAAAACTAGTCAACTTTCCCAACTTATGTTCCTTGCACATGACATATTCTTCCTTTACTAGTTTTGGAAAATCTCTAACAATATTCATCTTACTCACTTTGCCCAAACAAAATCTCCTATGCCATAGCCAACTATAATCAACTTTTGTAATCACACAACTCTTTATTGTAGTATTTAGTCAGAATAAGTTACCTTTAGTTTTTATACTAGTAACAATCAGATCTCCAGATTTTACAAGTATCCTATATATGCCTCATTTAAATTTTACATGGTAACCTTTATTATTCAATTATGATACACTCAATAGATGATATCCTATACCTTGTACCCAGTAAACATTATTAGAATTTTTTTTCTATTGCGTGTAATATATCCTATCCCTTTTACTAAGAAAGGAGAATTGTTAGCAAACCTTACAGCTCCACCATCACATTCTTCAAACTTAGCAAACTTAATCCTATCATCGGTCATGTGATCTGTAGAACCACTTTATATTAACCATTCTTCACTATGTTCCATTATAGAAATCAAGGCTTTCACATCATCTGCAAGGGAATCCTCCTTAACAACAATAAAGATAAAATCTTCTTCTTCATTACCCTCAAATTCCTCATCGGTAACACCTTCGTCTAAAAAAAAAAAGCAAGTCTTCTTGTTCTTGTCCTTGAATATTTTAGGCCTTTCCTTCTTATCACCACCATGACACCTAGAATAAATGAATCCAATAATGTTACAAGACAAACATTTAAGAGGTATCTTTCCCTTGTACTTACCAGTTCTGAGCTAGGTAACCTATTAGCTAGTAATGCTTCCAACTCTTCTTGTTTCTTTTCCTTAGCCATGATAGAATCATATTTATTAGAGTAACTTGACATTGAAAAATATTTATGACTAAATTTATTTCCTTTCCTTCTAGGATTATTAGACATAGATGCCGTATAAATATCTTCAAACCTTGGAACACTATTATCATAATTGCTAAGCTCAAAAGTAGTCAACTTTCCAACTAATGCATCAAGAGTAACGACTCCAATTCCTAAAGATATTAAATTGTGAATAGAAGAAACCATAATAGAATAAAGAAGTAACAAGGTTCTCAATACTTTATGTACCACATCATAATCTTCAATAGTCCCACCAACACTTTTTATAACAATAATGAATTCTTTGGTTCTGTGACTGTATTTGTCAATGTTTTCACCTTCAACCATCTTCATGTCATCAAATTTTCCTTTCAAGCTATCAACCTCAGATTTTTGTACATGATTATCACCACCTTATAAAATCTTCAATTTATCCCAGATATCATAGGTAGTTACAAGATCTTGGATATCAACAAACTTTGCATTAGATAATGTACTTGCAATGGCTTCCATAGTTGTAGAATTCTATTGATGTTCCCTTCGGTGATCTACATTAAGAGTTCTAGATGGTGTGACATATCTATTAACAACATGATTCCAATACTGATTTCCTATACCTTTCAAACAAATCTTCATTCTACTGTCCACATCGAGTAGTTCTCCCTTGTGAAGTTAGGACCTCCTTTCCTCATCATTCCCAGATCTTGACCTCAAGATGTTAGGCTTCACCACAAAGAGTACCAAGGCTCTAATAAAAAAATTTAGACCCAAAGGTCCAATAAGAATGAGAGATGGGGTGAATTAGTATTCCTCAGATATCTGATATTTTCATTTCTTTAACTCAAAACCAACATTCACAAGATTACCTATTGATAAGAAAATGAAAATTGATCAAATAAACAAAACCACTACAAAGCATGCAACACAACACAAACATTTTTCATGTGGAAACCCAAATGGGTGAAAATAATGATGGAAATGACGGCCCACAAATAATGTACTCTTCCTAAGTACACCATGTTAGAAGCTTAACCCTATTAGGAGTTTACAAAGACATTGTTAGGTGCCACCCAATTCTGGGATTTGCCTATATCTGTATTAGAAGCTTTAACCTAGTACAAACAACTTTGTCAGGATATTTAAAAATCAATTTAATGAGCCACTTTGTTAAGAGATTTACAAATAAAACCTATTAGGATCTACTTGGTTAAAGGATTTACAACATGAAAAATTATTAGGGTCACTTGATCTAGAAATAACAACTCCTTTGCTTGATCAAATCCACTGTAACACATATATTCCCTTCTAAGAAATCTCTAGAACACCCTGGATTGATCACACCTTCACATCCATGATCTACATGCACAAATATTTAAATTTCATGATATAAATATAACTACCCAAGCCTTAAGACACCCACTACCTTGAAAATCTCAACAAACACAATTGAAATCAACATTCCAATCTTTGCGCTCAGAGATAATATGCCAAAACACACATCCCAATATAAATTTTTCTTTTTTACCAAATAGGTCAGCCAAACATTGACCCTTACAATTAATTTTATCAAGAATATTTAAACAGATTTTGACAAACTCAGACTTCATTAATAAAGCATCTACCTCGATCAATGAAATACCAATTAATCACCACAAATGAATCTAGACATGTTATCATGATAGCTAGAATATAAATGAAACATCACAACTCAATCATCGATCGCCAATCGAAGATATTACAATGAAGCTCAAGAACGCTATCACCTTTTACTAAAAGAAATTATGTAACCTCAAAACATGCTTATTGATCATCCAAATATGTTGTTGTTATAACCATGAACTCAAAAGAGTATCAATAACATCATACTATGATCGCACCACCTAAATCATCATAGATTTGACAAATTGATCAAATCACTCATTGCTAGTCATAGACTATTCTAGCAGTTCCCTTGTAAAACTCTAATCAAGTATAACTTGCACAAATAAAATATTTAATAGTTGAGATCATACAGCTAGCATCTAAAGACATTCCCAAGTCTCCCTTGAGTATCACGACCACTAAAAATAGTTGTAACACCTTGTTTATCCTTGTCATATACTTGGAAACACACTAAGAACACTAGGTCAATAATTGACATAAATGACAACACAATAACTGATCATCACAATACCAAATCTATACGATATCGCTTACCATCACATCATTAGTTATGCTAACAATGAGCACTCTATTTCTTAAAGCATAAACTACTTTATTAGCATCCCCTTTCTTATGTTTAATGGTTAAGGTATATGCTTCTAACTGCTCCATCCATTTGATATGCCTCTGATTTAGTTTCTCATAGCTCCATTAAGGAATCTTAGAGAAAGATTTTCTATAAAGACCATGGATTCCTCGCATAGGAGACAATGTTTCCACTTTTTAAGAGAGCGCACCATTTCATAGAGATCTAGGTCATAGGTTGAATACTTATATTTTACCTCATTCAACTTCTCTGAAAAGAATGCCACTGGATGCTCCTCTTGGATCGGGGAGCATCAAGGTAGGTATGTCTACTACCTTTTTCTTCAAGTATTGAACACTTTCTTCTTCCTTCTCTATCCAAGAGAACTTTTATTTTATTCCAAATGTGATGGTGTTTAAAATTGGTGCACATATATGACTGAATCCACTACCAAAATTTTTGTATAATGTTTCCAGCCCATGAAAACTCCTAACATTTCAAATTGATCTAGGTGTAGGCCAGATAAGGATTGCCTCTACCTTTGAGGGATCCATTTTTAAACACCTTTTAGAAACAATAAAATGAAGGTATAGTAATTTAGTCTTCATTAACTCACACTTATCTAGATTTATCATCAACCTTTCCTCATACAACCTCTTCCACACTTTCTCAAGGTTCCTTGTGAGCTCTTCCTTAGTTCTTCTAAAACAAAGTATATCATGAAGATAAACAACCACAAATTTTCCAGTAATATCTACTAATACTTCATTCATCAAATGTGTAAATGTACTTGGTGCATTTCTAAGGCTAAATTACATGAGTAGCCATTCATAGAGACCCTCATTGGTATTAAAATTTATCTTCCACTCACTCCCTTGTCTAATTCTTATTTTGTGGTAGCCTGATTTTAGATCTAATTTTCAAAATTAACAAGATCCTCCATGGTATTCCATAAAGTATTCAATCCTAGCAATTGGAAACTGGTATCTTATTGTAATTTTTTTTATTTCCCTTGAGTCAGTGCACAATATCCATTTCCTATCCTTTTATGGTGCATGTATGGCTTGTACTGTATATAGACTAAGGATTTTCCTAATTAGTTCCTTATCTAGGAGGTCTTGAATTTATTTTGATATTTCTTCATTTTGTAAAGGTGTCATTTTATAAGAAGTGTAACACCAGGCATATGGTCTATCTGATTGCTTATGTCCCTCATGGGAGATAGATTATTGGATACATCTTCCACTAATAGGCCCTTGTACTTGTCTAGTAACTCCTTCTCTTCTATGAGAATCTCATTCTTCTCCTTAGTTTAAAAATCAGAACTATTACTTAGCTTTACTACCAACACATACCCCTATTTATTCCCTCCTTTTAGGAGTCCCAAAAATTAATTCCCACTTACCATCATGACACTTGATCCCATGCCCTTATCACCCACTTGTTCAGGTGGAGGGTCGATATTCTACTTTCTCCCATCCTTAGTTATGAGGTAGGTATTCTTCTCTCTGCCATTTTGTGCCTTTACATAAAACTGCCACGACAGACCTAAGAGAAGATGCCAAGTATCCATAGATATAATCTCACAAAAAATCATGTCCTTATAATCACCAATTTTAAATTCAACCCAATCCTTCTCATCTACCATGAAATTCAATCCCTTATTTAACCAAGAAACCATATAAGGACTAATATGTGGTAATATTTTAATTTTAATTTATCTACCATCTCAGTTGAAACAATATTTTTAGTAGAGCCAGAGTGTACAATTACCTTGCGTAGTTTTCCATAGGCATTGAATTATATTCTAAATAAGGTCTTCCTTTGAGGAGGTTCTTGTATTTGTGATACCTTCAATAAATTCCTTTTGATAATTAGTTCTCCCCATCAAGGTTTGTTGCAACACTCCCAATAGGTTAGTTGACACTTTGACAATCATGATCTAGAATCAATTGAATCCTTATTTCCCTTCCATGGAAACTTGAACCTTTGTCTAGACACTTTCTCATGGTGTGCACCACTTGATTAAAACCATATCATATACCAGTGAAGCCACTAGGACCTCTTTGTGACCCTCCATTTCTTCCCCTTCCATTGGCTCTTCATCCTACTCTATAACCACCACCTCTAAATCCTAACTCTCCACTAGTCTCTTGAAGACTTGAAATACCATTCTTATTTTTTCTTATTCCTTCCTCCAAAGTTTCCTCTTCCTATGGGATTCTTTTCTCCTCTTCCACTATTATTTTGTTCACTCTTCTTCCTAAGTTTCTCCCCATCTCTTGATGCCAATCAAAAACTTTCATGTACTATTTTAGGAACCGCCATATTGATCTCATCTTGAATGGAATATCCCACACCATTCAAATACCAATCCATCTTCCCCCTTTCATCTTCATTATATCTAGCCCTCATTCTTAGAACGTGAAATTCTTCTGTGTATGCAGATACATCCAAATCCATTTTCTTTAGATAATGGAACTTTTTGATGGTTTTTATTTCATATTCTACAGGCATAAACTTTCATATGATCGAGTTACCATCCTACTCCATTTAGCAATCACATTCTTCCCTTGTCTCTCTCTTTCATGTTTTCAAAAAAAATCCACCATACTAAGGAAGAACCCTTCAATCTTGTCTTTGGGAACCTAACTTTCTTACTATCCATCACTTATACTCAAAATAATTCTCAAGGGCCTCTATCCAGTCTACCAACTCATCTCCATCATATTTCCCACTGAATGTAGGAACCACCATCTTAGCCTTAGCACCTTCCCTATGTGCATCCTTGATGTAATTCAAAAAATCCCTTTGATCTATACGGAAATCTTGATGAGAAGACATTTCTTCATCCCCCTCTTCTATCTCATCATATGATATTTCAATCTCACTCACCCTATGGGTCTCTTTGACCTTTATATTCTTCATCATCCTCTATAATTTGGCTTCCCACTTCCCTTATATCCTCTATTTTATCTCCTCTAAATATTTGTGTTTCACTATTTTGGGAGGCATTGTGTTATCCTCTACTTGATTCTCTTCTTTTTACATACACTAAAATCCACAACACAAATTGGTGCTGATACCAATATGTTGTAGATGGTTTATGTTAACTTCTAGAATCCCTTAGGGTGCACTTACTTAAGTCTCAAAATTGGCACCATCTAATGGTCCACTCCTTCAACCTTCCAAAGATTTTCCAAAAACTTTGAACTTTCCCTTGGTCCTCCTTCTCATGGCCAACTCCTCTAAGAAATTTAATCTAGTTAGGAGATACAACTCGTCACATGAAGCCCTTTTTTTGCTAAACGCATTCAATATAACATATACCCTAGCATATTAAGATCTTACCACCACTTTTGCATAGATATTTGTGTGAGTTTCCTTTTATCCCCAAAAACTCCTACTAATCATAATTTTCCTCTTCGAAGAACCATAAGAACCTACATTGTGATTTTGCACGATTAAGTCTATTAAGAGACCTAATAGAAACCAGTCCTACAAACTAGATTTTTATCCCTTAAATCCCAAAATTTCTTAACAAGGATCAATTAAAACACACTTATAGACACCCTTTTGGGTCCTTTATGAAATATCTCAAAATCAGGTTTGGGCTTTGTTTTTTACCTGGTTAACCAACATTGGTCCAATTAGGCCTAATAGGATAATTCATGGGAATGTGAATAGAACACTTCACCAGTCAATATACCCTTAAAAATGGCTTGGTTTTTTTGTTTTCCTATGTCCAAGGATACCAAATCACCCACCATGTTATACCTACACTTTTCTTTGGTTATTCTGCAACTCAATTTCCTCACTTTCCTGGCTTGTCACATCGAAATGCCAAGCCTTGCGCATCATGACAAAATTCAACATTCAAGTATACCATTTCAAAACCAATTGCATATTGTAATATATATAAGGAGATAAAATTCCCTAGATAATTGGCCCAATCCAATGGTGGAATGTTATGTTCGGGCCATTTGAATCCAAGACCTAATGTTTATAAGGTTCGTGAACCATTCTTTACAAAAACTTATGGATCTTCCTTATATTTGCACCAAATGATACAAAAATAATTGTAAGGGAAGGCTAACTTTTTAGACTAATTTTTTATGTTCATGGATCAAGTTACCCAATGAGTGACCATCTATACAATAACAAGAAAAAAAGTATTCAAGAAACTGTGCAATTACATAACAATAAACCCTTGTTCATTCACCCAATAACAAGTTACCTTTGAATTCACCCATGATAGGAGTCTTTAAACACCTACACAGACATGTCCCAACCAGCCCAAATGATTTTTTAAGTAGTTGGCTGTTGGTTTAAAAATGAACACAAATGTTGTCAAAAAACAAGCCAAGGAATCCAAATCCATGATTAGAATAGATTAATTTTGGCATTAGGACATTGAAAATTTTTCACTATTCTGCATACAACAAAGTATAGATAGAGAAACTAAAATAAGGTCTCGTACAAGTAAATATTACATGTAATACCAGGGACAAATTTTATTCAAGAAAATACACAATGGAAGACAACATTATAGGTCATCAAGAATAGACGTGTGCGACTTAAGGGTGCTTCATAGATGACAAATCTAATAGACCTATATGATAAAATATTTTTATAGAGTTTTTCGTACGATTTTTATTGACTAGACATACGAAGAAACAAAACCTATAAACTAAAAATGACTCAAAACATGCAAACATCCTACCAAAAATTGAATCAAACAGAAGGTTTTTTGATCACTCACTAGTGGTGGGTACATTCTGGGTGGATTGTGTCACCTCATTAGCTTTAAATAATATGATTGTACAGTGAAAACCATTTTGGATCAGAGAGGATTTTTCTAATCTTTTAAAATCAGCAAATGAAATGATTTGAAAATGACCCTTTTAGCCCCTTATATAGCCTTGGCCCTAATTTGACCAAATTTTCAAATTTCTTTGATTGACGTGGAACTTGAAACCTTACCTATTTTGATGGTCTTGGATCCATTTTTAGGGTCGAAATCAAAATCTGACATTATTCTACTAGTCAAATTCACAAGTCAACCTTTTAGTCAAATGCATTTGATTGCTGATGGCATCATTACCAAATTACTCCTCAATCTCCTTCCCAATCAATCAATCGATACAGGCTCCATCTCAATCCAAGGGAGTTCACCCTAGTAAACCCTAGTCAACTCCATGTAACAACTAGTCAATAGTGTTAGGATTGGATTATACAGAGGGGGGGTGAATCAGTATAATAGAAATTTGATAAATTGTTCAACCAGTTAATTATTAATCATATATTTACAGTAAAGTAAATAACATAAGTAAATGACACAGTACTCATAACACCATATTTGTTTTCGAGGATACCCTGGCCAAGGAAAAACCCCGGTAGGGATGGTACCCACAAGCATGCACTAAAGTATAATATCCTTGTCAGGAGACCTATCCTTGTTAGGAGCTAAATATTACATAGTACATTTCCTTGTTAGAGGAATAAAAACCCTGTTAAAGGTTCACAACACCCTATTAGGGGCCAACTGAGCTTACAACTATTACAATATAATTCAGGTTACAAAGTGTTCTCAGTCATGAACAAAACAAGACACATTGGTGCCTAGATAGTTCCTTTATATTTCTTCAATGATCTCTGCCATTCTCTGCTCTGCAATTCACTCAACAAATGTCCAACATATCCATCCATTCATTCCCACTTATGTTCACACAATATTTATCAAAAAGATCTTACATATATATCTCAACTTTACAAATTCGTCTCTCAGTATGAATATTAAAAATATTTCTAAGTTAACCTTCAATACAAAATACATTTAATATAGTAAACACTAAATGCATAGTTGGTGCTCTTTCATAGTCAATGTGGAGGTTATCAAAAACTAAAATACAACTTCAATTTCCTTGAGTCCAAGCCATACTCCCTCTATCTTTGCTACTGTCAAATTGCCCTGTTTCACTCTTCTGTTGTAGTCTATCTATCTTCAATTATGTCTAACTCACCGTAGAATCAATCAAAAAAAAATTGATCTTAGGTTGAGGTCATACATACCCCATACTATCTTCCTCTAATATCTCTTTCCCTAAATCATTGATCTCGATCTTCGACACCCAAAACACTTATGTATCTCTATTTCTACACTTAGTCAATTTCTGAATCACCAAAACTTATCTGTTCAGAAATCAGTTTGAAACCCAGATGTGTTGCCATAAATGAAAACCAAAAAGTAAATGTATTAACAAGCTGAATTTTAATTGAAAAACCCTCATCACTATGGGAATCCTAGCTTCATAAAAAAATCTATATCAAATCAAGACTCTCTAGGTCCTTTCTTCACAAGTGATTTCATCACTCCACATCAAGTCACTTTGACAAGCATCTAATCTGGATGAATTTCTAGGGACATATCAATTTCATTGCATCACATCTATCTAGTAGTTTTTCCTACCACAGTGATTGGCTTCATCAGGACCCATATCAAGCTAATTACCCTGATCAATTTATCAGATGGAAATCAATCTCATCACACCACATCAAGTTGTTTAGTTTCATCACTTCACATCAAGCTAAGTATTCAGAACTCCCTATCGATATTCATTCAATCAAGGTCAGAGTCAGTGCTATAAGTCTTCACTCAATCAATTATAGAGTTGATACCTTCAAAATCTCTCTATCTATCTTCACTCAATAAAGACCGAAGTTGTTAATCAACTGATGAATATCTAATGGAGATGATGAAGACCAAGTGATACCGAGTATGAAGATTGTAGAAATGGTTAGATTAGTTGTTATTGATGTCAAGAAATTGATTAATTTATTTTTTATTATGTTACCATATCATAAGAGGAGAAGTTAAATGGATGACAAATACATATCATAAAATGATGAAGTGATGATGATATAGTTATTTGTTAATATATATTTGATTTCATCAAATTGGTACAATTGATTGATCAAGTCAGAAACTGCAAAGAGTTAAAGTTATGACTAGATGAGTTACTTTATCGAGCTAGACATAATCAGTCAATAGAATGTTATGTAAGTTGGTCATAGTTACCAAATACCAAGTGAGATTCAAGCACCAAGCACCAAAGATGAGTTAGAACCAGAGAAGTGAATGAAGACCGTTACCAAGTTGTAAAGAAAGTTTTACCATGTACATAATATTGACTATAAATGAGTATAAGATCAAATTTAATGTGAAGTGATGATGAGTTGGATGAGGATACAAATTGAATGAAGGTTGTTAGAATATCTATCAATGTGAAAATTCAATGAGAAGATCTAAGGTAAAGATCAAGCAGTTAAACCAAATTTTGAGAGTTCCAAGAAAAGTACAACTTCTGAGGTAAAAGTGAAATGGTTTACCGAGTTGAGAATTTGATGGAAGTGCTCCAAGGTTTGCTTTGCACTTGCTCAACTTAGGAATCTACTCGTCCTAGTATACTTATGGTTCCTATTCTTCTCCTAGAACCCTAATAGTCTCAAGTCTCCAGGCCTAAGACTATTCTAACTCCACTCTAAGAGTTAGTTATTTTGTGCTTATTGTAGGATTTCCAACATTGAAATTTCTCCTTGTCTCTATGCTCTCTTCTTGGAAGATTCCAAGCTCAAACTTCTCAAAAATTTCTCACCAGTGCCGCAAATGATATATCCATCACTAAGAAATCATTTTCACATCCTATCCATCTCATTTTAATGGGTCTTCAAACTCAAAACAATCAAGTTCCAAATTCACATTATTTTTTGTCCTATTAGGCCTTGTAGCCCAATTAGCCCTATCCAGAGGGTTTTTTTGGATTCTCTCTCAAAACACTCAAAAAACCCTAATAAAAAACTTAGCTTTCTAATACCTTTTTCAAATAAATTATATATTTTCAAGGTTTTATCTCCCTCAATCCTTCGTACATTGTTGTCCTGAAATATAGGTCCAATAGGGCTATTTTCATGCATTGGTTACAGTCATCTAATTTTAATCTAGAAATATATCCAGATAGATTGGTAAGGACCTAAATTTGTAGACAAGGTTCTAATAGACCATAATTCTTCCAAACCTTCACTTGGTTCTCTTCTCCCAACACACCCTTGCATTAGCACTCAATTCTTTCACTATTACACACCTAGTCAGATAGGCATTGCTCGCCTAGGGCATAACTTTAGAAATAGATACTCAGCTCCTCAGACCTCCTACTTGCATATTTATAGTTTACATAGGCTCCCCTAACATATTCATTCACAACCTGAAGTTTCCCATGGTTGGATTCTATGGGGGAGCCATGAAATTGGAAACTACTCTATCTACCACAACAACTGTGCTAGTTCCTAAAGAATTTACAAAAGAAATCTAATCTACTCTAAGAAACTTGATCATTGAATGAAAACCACTTAAAAATTCCAAATCCACATAGATTCAACATTATATTTATTAGATCAATCCATCAGAACACTCATTAACTCAAAGCACTTTGAGTATTGTAGAAAACAAAAACAAGAGCTCTATTGCTATTCAAAAACTTGCTTACAACAATTCTACCTCGGGAAATGAGCCATGGAGTATCTTAAGATGATTCTCCCATAATTTTAGGGCACTAGAAGTGATTTACATCCTCCATTTCAAAAGGAATAAAAAAATTGTCTATGTTGCATGCAACTTTTGCAATCTTGTAAAATGTTGTCATGACAATATTTAACATCTTTTGCATAAATGCTCATAACTAACTTTTAGGACCTCAATCCTTCTTTTCTCAATGAATACACATAATTAAAGCCTTTTTAGGAACTTTCCAATTCTCCTCTAATTCTAGGATACATTTAGACTCATTTTCCCTAATCTAAGCCAAAATAAGCATTAAAGAAAAACTAACTAAACTAGATTGGATTAGTACTAATTACTTAGTCCATCTAGTCACACACCTTGCTAGACCTTCTAAGGTCAAAATAAAATCACTAAATTGGCTAGAGTCAGTTACAAGACAAAATTGATTAGACATTAGGAGTTTTCCTAGGTTCTCCTCCACCATCATCCCCAAATGAAAAAGCTTCAATCCACCCTTACATTGAGTAAGTTGGAGTCAATGACCAACTTTTTGAACTCTATTTCATTTATCCAAACTGCATCTACATCTTTTTTTCCATGCCACTTCACTAAGTATTATGGGTATTCCTTTTTCCTTTTCTTCTAGTATACTCTGGAATCCAGTATGTTTTATGCTTTCTAGATTGGCGAAGATGGCAAGTTGAGTTCCTTCACCTCCTATATGACTTTAGTCAAACTTTGATCTATATCTAGGATTGGGCCTTTGAAACTAGGTTTGCAATATTAAACACTGGAGATAGAGCCATATCCTCTAGAAATTCCACCTTGTAGACATAAATGCTCCATATTTGGTGAGTATGACATATGGGCCAATTCTTCTCATCTGAAGCTTATGTGGTGTTAATTTTTGTAATCTTTCCTTGTTGAGGTGAACCAGCACTAGATCCCCAACTTTGAATTGGACATCTCGTTTCCTCTCATAAATTTTACTCTTAAACTTCTCTGTATTTTCAATGAGTGTCTTCCTCACAGTGTCATGGAATTCTTCCATAGAATGTGCAAAGTCATCTGCATAGCCACTTCCCTTGGCTCCATCCTTAAGATCTATGATTTCATATATGGCTCTTGGATGAAGGCCATAAACTATTTCAAAAGGACTCTTACCAATAGTCATGTTCACTGTATCATTGTAGGGATATTCTACTTTCCCAATGAGTTGGTCTCATGTTTGACCATATTCCTTAGTTTAAAACCTTAGGAGATTTATAAGACTTGTATTCACTACCTCTATTTTTCTATCAGATTGAGGATGGTATACAGATCCAAAAGACAAGTTAATTCCTAACTTCTGCCAGAGAGTCTTCCTAAAATGACTCATAAACTTTGTGTCTCTGTCTAACACTATTCTCAATGAAAAACCATGTATTCTGACAACCTCCTTGAAAAATAGGGAAGCTATCAAACTTGCATCATTTGTTGTCTTGCAGGGTACAAAATTTTCCATCTTACTAAATCTGTCTACAATTACATAAGTGTTATCCATTCCATGTTTTGTCTTGGGCAATCCCACTAAAAAATCCATGCTCATACATTCCCATGGTCTAGTTGGAATGAGTGAAGGATGATATAGGCCTTCATTAGTAGATGTACCTTTTTCCTTTTGACAGATGACACAACCTTCCACATATTTCTTAACATCCAAATTCATCTTTGGCCAAAAGTAAAATCTTTGAACTAATTCTTGTGTTTTACTAACACAAAAATGGCCACTAAGTACACCATTGTGTTTCTCTTGGATTAGATTCTCCCTAATAGACCGCCTAGGGACACACAATTGACTCCATTTAAACAATAGACCACTTTGTAAGGTATATTCAGAGAATTGACTATGAAAGTGATTCTTATATTCTTGGCATACCTTGTAAATGTCAGCAAAGTCTTCATCTTCACCATATAGGTCTTTGAAGTTGTCTATCCCCATGCTCCATAATTGTATCTCTTGAATGGTCAAGGATCTTCTACTAAAGGAATCTGCTACCTTATTTTGCAACCCCTTCTTGTGTTTGATATTGAAGTTATAGGCTTGTAGGTACTTAACCCACTTCATATGCTTGTGACTGAGTTTATCTTGAGAGTTCAAGAAACTTAATGCTTGATTGTCTCAATAGACTATGAACTCTTTTGGATTCAAATAATGCCTCCACTTTCTCAGTGCCTAGACCAGAGCATACATCTCTAGGTCATAAGAAGAATATTTGTTCTTAGCTTCACTTAGTTTCTGAGAGTGAAAAACAATTGGTCTTCGCTCTTGACTCAAGACTGCACAAGTGGCTACATTGATGACATCAAATTCCATTGTGAATAGCTTTTCAAATCTTGGAAAAATCAAGATTGGTTGGGTAGAAATATTTTTCTTTAACAACTCAAACCCATTGTTATCTTGTTCATTCCATACAAATTGAGTTTTCATCCCACCCTTGATAGTATCAAGCATAGGAGCATAAATTGCACTGAATTGTTTGATAAAATTTCTATAGTACTATGCTAAGCCATGAAAACATCTTACCTCAGTGCTTGTTCTTGGAGTAGGCCAGTTGATGATGGCTTCCACTTTTCTAGGGTCCATCTTTAGGTTGCCTCGAGATAATACAAATCCAAGATACACTAGTTCTTGCTTGATGAATTCACACTTCTCCAATTTTATCATCAACTCCTCCTCACGTAGCTTCTTGCAAGCCATTTCTATATGTCTGAGATGTTCTTCTCTTGTCATACTTTAGATGAGTATATCATCCAACTAGACTACCACAAAATTTCCAATATAGTCTTTAACGACTTTATTCATCAACCTCATGAATGTTGATGGGGCATTGGATAGCCCAAATGGCATTACAAGCCACTCATATAGTTCTTCTATGGTCTTGAAGGCTATTTTCCACTCATCCCCTCATTTACCCTAAATTGATGATAGCCATTATTTAGGCCTATCTTGGTAAAATACCTCGCTCCTAAACAATTCATTAGGTCTTCTATCCTAGGGATAGGGAACCTATACCTAATGGTTATTCTATTTATTTCTCTACAGTCAGTACATAACCTCCATTTTCCTCCCTTTTTAGGGGCTAAGATAGTGGGTATGCCACAAGGACTTATGCTCTTCCTAATCAGACCTTGGCTTAGGTTTTCTTGAATCTGCCTAGCTATCTCCTCATTTTGTTGAGGAGTCATCTTATATGCAGCTTTATTGGGAAGGGTAGCTCTAGGGATTAGATCTATTTTGTGGCTTAATGACCTCTTATGTAGTAGGGATGATGGTTTTCCATCACTAACAATGCCTTCATATTTCTGCAGTAGCTCCTACACTTCTTTTGGCAACTCTGTCTTCTTTACTGCTCTATCTGCACTTTCTTCTTTTGGTTTCAACAGCAGTGCAAAACCAACTCCCTTTCCTTCTTATAAGTCCTATAAGAACTCTTTCTCACTCCCATAAGAACATTGGGACCACATGACTTCATTTTTTCATCCTCCAATAGTGACTATATTTTATATGTCACATTATCCTTCTTGAAAGAATATAAATTCTTTGCACCATCATGCATGGCATTTCTGTCGAATTGTCATGGTCTACCTAGGATTAGGTGACATGTGTCCATGGGTATCACATCACATGAGACTTTTTCCTTATACCTCCCAATTGAAAAATCCATCCAAAGTTTCTCATTGACAAGGACATGTTGCCCTTTGTTTAGCCAGGTGACTTTGTAAGGATTGGCATGGGGTATTCTTGTCATCTTCAACTTGATGATTTCTTCCTCTGATACTATATTTTTAGTAGACCCTAAGTCTATAAGGAATCTACACACTTTCCCCATCATCTTACATTTCACCCTAAATAGTGATCTCCTTTTAATAGCCTCTTATTTTATTGGCTCCTTAATTAGACTTATTCTCATTATAAGATTCTCTCCTTCTTCTTATTCTAAGGGAACCTCAGGGTGTTTATCTCCACCACTAGTCTCTTCTTGGACATAATTCACCCTCTTATCACTTCCTTGAGAAGTAGTACCCTTCTCTAGACATCTATATGCAGGATGTCCCATCTGGTTGTAGTGGTAACACTTCAATGTAGCAAAGTAGTTACCCCTACCTTGGTTTTTGTTTCTTCCTCTACCACTAGAGTTTCTTCCTCTATTTGAACCCCCTATGTTGGAGTTTTCTTCTTGTTCTAAAAATTTATTCTCCCCATGATTCTTTCATTCAGAACTCCTTCTACCATATCCACTTATGTTTTCTCTAGTGTCTCTTCCTCTACCTCTTCCTCTGGTAGTACTAGAGTCTTGTTTCTTCATCAGCTTCTCTTCAACTTAGATGGAAATTTGGTGGAACTTCTAAATGGTTTCTGGAGTCAAAAGAATCATCTCATCTTGTATGGTTCACTTTAGTCCATTAAGGTATCTTGCTACCTTAACCTTCTCACCCTCTACAACTCTAGATCTCATGCAAATCCTCTAAAAATTTTTAGTATAGGAGT
The DNA here is from genome assembly GCA_018584345.1 of Thuja plicata. Taxonomy (NCBI): domain Eukaryota; kingdom Viridiplantae; phylum Streptophyta; class Pinopsida; order Cupressales; family Cupressaceae; genus Thuja; species Thuja plicata. The sequence continues at coordinate 922,631 of MU225988.1, forward strand.
TGACATCTACGTCCTTCTATCTCAAACCTTGTCTTCTCTTATGCAATTGGATTTCATAATCCTCAAGGATATAAGCTTCTCTGACTTTTGCAAGCATAACCTTCCATGAAGCAATGGGCCTCTTTCCTTCCTTCTCCCTCTCATCTTGGATGAATTTCCACCAAGTGAGTGCAGACCCTCTCAATATAGCTTTTGCAACCTTCACCTTTTGAGCCTCAGTGATTCCATCACACTCAAAATGGTTTTCTAGTCCCTATATCCAGTCTAGGACTATCTATGGCTCCATATTTATAGTAAATATTGGAACTCCTTCTAATGCCTTGCAACTCATAGCCTTTAAATATTTTAGGAATGGCTCCTCAATATGTAAGGACAGGGTCATCTTTGGGTAGTTCATCATCAATGGGAGTATCCTTGCCTTTCCCTTGAACCTTATCCTTCACTTCAACTACTTTCACATAAACTTCATCTACCTTTTTCTCTAATTTAGACAATCTATCTCAGAGTATCCTATTCTCCACTTCTAGATCATCTACCTTATTACCCAAATAAGCATTGGTCACCATTATTGACTCTCCTACTGACTCTGTTGGTTGGAACATTAACCAGAAGCCTGATCAACTAAGCTCTAATACCAATCTGATCGAAGTGCTCCAAGGTTTGCTTTGCACTTTCTCAACTTATGACTCTGCTTTTCCTAGTCTACTTAGGGTTCCTATTCTTCTCCTAGAACCCTAATAGCCTCAATTCTACAAGCCTAATACTATGATAACTCCACTCTAAGAGTTAGTTCTTTTGTGCTTAACCTTGAAGGATTTCTAACATTGAAATTTCTCCTTGTCTCTGTGCTCTCTTCTTGGAAGATTCCAAGCTCAAACTTCTCAAAAATTTCTCACCAGTCCTGCAAGGGATATGTCCATCACAAATAAATCCTTTTAGAATCCTATCCATCCCATTTGAATGGGTCTTCAAACTCAAAACAATCGAGTTCCAAATTCACATTGTTTTTTGTCCTATTAGGCCTAGTAGCCCAATTAGTCCTATCCATAGGGTTTTTTTGGATTCTCTCTCAAAAATCTCAAACAAAACTTTAAAAAACTTAGGATTTAGATACCATTTTCAAATAAATTAGATATTTTCAAGTTTTTATCTCCCTAAGTCCTTCGTACAGTGTTGTCCTGAAATATAGGTCTAATAGGGTTATTTTCATGCATTGGTTACATTCATACAATTTCTATCTAGAAATATATCCAGATGGATTGGTAAGGACCTCATTTCATAGACATGGTTCTATTAGACCCTAATTCTTTCAAACTTGCACTTGGTTCTCTTCTCCCAAACACACCCTTGCAATGGCACTCAATTCTTTCACTGTTACACACCTAGTCAGAAAGGCATTTTTCACCTAGGGCATAACTTTAAAAATGGATACTTGACTCCTCTAACCTCCTACTTGCATATTTAAACTATACATAGGCTCCCCTAGCATAGTCATCTACAACCAGAAGTTTCCCATGGTTGGATTCTATGGGGGAGCATTGAAATTGAAAACTACTCTCTACCCTAGTAACTGTGCTAGTTCCTAAACAGCTTACAATATAAATCTAATCTACTCTAAGAAAATTGATCACTGAATGAAAAACTCTTAAAAATTCCTACTCAACACAAATCAATCATAAGATTTGCTAGATCAATCCATCAGAACACTCATTAACTCAAAACACTTTGACTATTGCAGAAAACAAAAACTAGAGCTCTATTGCTATTCAAAAACTTTCTTACAATCATTCTACCTTAGGAAATGATCCATGGAGTATCTTAAGATGCTTCTCCTATCATTTTAGGAAACTATAATTGGTTTCCTTCCTCCTTTTTGAAAGGAATCAAAAAGTTGTCTATGTTGCATGCAACATTTGCAATCTTGCAAAATGTTGTCATGAGAATATTTAGCATCTTTTGCATAAATGCTCAGAACTAAATTTTAGGACCTCAATCCTTCTTTTCTCGATGAATAAACATCATTAAAGTCTTCTTAGGAACTTTCCACTTCTCCTCTAAATCTAGGATACATTTAGACTCATTTTCCCTAATCTAAGCATAACCAAGCATTAAAGATAAACTAACTAAACTAGATCAAGGATTAATACTAATTACTTAGTCCATCTTGTCACACACCTTGCTAGACCTTCTAAGGTCAAAAGTAAATCACTGACTTGGCTAGAGTTAGTTACAAGGCAAAATTGATTAGACATTAGGATTTTGCCTAAGTGATCCTACACCATAATTATGAAGAAGATGATCGAACGATAGAGAGAAAATGATGGAAAATCCATTTAATGATATTAAAAGCTAAAATTATGTCTATAAAGAATGATAATTTAACAGAGAAAGAGTAAAGATGTTGGTGAGTTGACCAAAGAAGAATAAGAAGTTGAAGAACAACATTTACCGAGAAGAACATAGAAAGAGAGATTGAAGAATCTAAAGTCTGAGAAAGATCTATCAATTGAGTATGTAATGCCACTATTCAATTGAGCATAAAGGATTTGACATAAGAAAAGGTGGTTTCTATATTTACAAATCAAAGTTTACTATTTCTTATTAGTATTTGTAACAGATAAATCTCGTAATCGAGTGGATTTAAGAGTCCTATTTGTAAAACCTATACTTAGGTGACATTCCAAAATAGTGTTTAAAGACCTCTAACAAGGCCACTCCTAACATCATGAAGATCTTAACAGATATGAGGTAAATCCCCTAATAGAGTCACATTTAGAAAATGTGTTTTGTTTTCTTTAACAGGACAAGTTCGTATCTGAGCGTACTTCAGAAGGGTATATTTTTATTGTGGATCACTATTCCCATAGAGGTTTTTCCCAAATTGGGTTTCCTCATTAAATCTAGTGTCAACCTAGTTAAATATGGTGTTATGTGAGTTAATATGATGTTACTAATTTGAATGATTGATTTATATATATGAGATGTATTGTTGTTTAAGTTATTGAGTTATTTGGTGAATTAGTTGTTTTAATGTATTCATTATTACCAAGTGATTCAATGAGTTCATTTCTACGTGTTTAAGTATGATTTTGTTTTATTCATCACCCCCTCTTAGTGGACCAAAAATTGGTATCAAATCTAGCTACTTTGAAGTGATAAGTTTAAAATGACTCGAGTTAGGATCTAAAGATGTATAAGCGGGAAGCACCAAAGCTGAATAGGGATCATTTCTCTACATGGAAAAGTACAATAAGGTTACATTTTTCTGGAGTAGGAGAATATGGACTTCATTTTCTTGATAATTAATATGTAGCACCGAATACTTCACCTTTGACAATCAGTGAGCAAAGACAGAAACAAGAACACACACAAGTTATGATTCAGATTGCTTCTACACTTTTCAACCATGAGTATGACGGACTTGATGGTTGTACCACCTTGAAACAAATGTGGGATAAGCTAATATTGGCCTATGGTGGAGATCAACAGGTGAAATTTTGAGAGGTAAATTTGATTCGATGAGGATGAAAGAGGGAGATAACATAATATAGTACAATACAAGACTTAATGAGACCCATAATGTGTCCCACTTTTTTGAACATCCTGATTTTTGCTAAAATTATGCATTTTTAAGAAAATATGATGATTTAAGGCTTGAGAGGTCCCATTTCAAGCATTAAATTAAAAATGATTAGATAAAAGCCTCTTGGGTCAAACTCTCTTTGGTATAATCTCTCAACTCCTCACTTACACATGTAATTGAGTCTCCTTTGCACCCATACAAATACTGTCAAAAAATCACCTTGACATTAAATTTTCACGAGATCACATGAATTCATTTGACAAACCCAAATATAGGATGATAGTACTCAGAGAAAGATTTCCAATGATTATTATTTTTATATATATTGGGTTTATTATGACTTTGTTTTTTAAGTTTTACTAAACACAGGTTGTCTGGCCATTTAGGAACTTCTATGTTTGACATTTTTGAAAAAATAGTAAATTATGAAAATTATCTAGGAAATAGGTATTTATGTTACCTTTCTATCAAAAAAATAAAAAAATTAATTTTGATATAGACATATCCATTTAGAGCGATCCAAATGAACCTATGTCAAAACTGCAGTTAGTGTCACTTCATAACTCAATAAACTATTAAATATTCAACCAAACTGAATGAAACCAATTGGATTCTTGATATATTTGTGTTACAAACAAAAATTAAACATAATTACATTCTTCTCAATTTTATAAAAAAAATTATGTTGATCGAAGTGATTGTCACTCCTGAAAAATATTGATTTACAGACAAACAAAATTTTGAAGGAGAAGGGAAAATGGATACAAATCATTTCCTACAAAACAATTTAAAAAATATATTTATAAATTAGAATTTTTTTTATAAAAGTCACTAGTTTACATAATCTTCAAATTATTATTGGTTTTGCAGAAATAGGTGTCTGAAAGTGAAGTTTTTTTTTCAAAAAGTTCGTTTCAGTGTCAAAGTTGGCCAAAAAATGGGATACATCTTTGTGGGATCACCCTGCTAATTCTATCATAGGAGCGGGTGGGATCATAACAGAGGATGATGTTACAAGAAAGATGTTGAGAACCCTACTACCAAGTTATGTTATTCATTTATATATTATACAAGAGTTAAGATTTATTCCTGAGATGAATGTTTCACTGGATGCTACTATTGGTAAGTTAACTACATTTGAGTTAAATGATTTTGACAATAGCTTTCCTGCTACATCTAAGATTGAATCTGCATTTAAGTCTACTTTAAATATTGGAAAAGCTAGCGAAGCTGTAGCCAGAGATGGATATTTGAGCAGTGCTAGTGAGAAATTTTTTAGGTTTACCAAAGGTTTTGAAGAGTTATTTACTAAATGTGATGAGAATGAAAGAGATTTTGAAACTTTTTTGGCTAGAAGGATACAAAGAGGCAAAGGAAAATACCAAGGTAGGTTACCCTTGAAATGTTTTAATTATGATAAAATTGGTCACTTTGCATCTAACTATCCTGAGAAAGATAATGAGTAAAAGAAAGATACATAGATAAGGACAAAACAGAAAACAAATTCATAAGATTGAAAGACTAAAAAAACAAATGTAAGAAATCTTGTCATATTGCTAATGAAGGACTAAGTGATGATGATTGTTTTGATAATGATGATGGAAAATAAGTTGTTTATGTCTCCATTAAAGATGATTCTGATAAAGAAGAACCAAGAGCCCTAATATCACAAGTAAGAATGAAACATGGATTATAGATAGTGGTTGTTCACATCAAATGACTGTTGATACACTTAAGTTTGTTTCCTTGGAAAAGAATGATGGAGGATTTGTTAAATTTGGTAATGATGCTCCATATCTTATGAAAGGAAAAGGTTCTATAATTTTGTTGAATAACACAAGATAAGATGATGTTTATTAGGTTGAAGGATTAAAGTATAATCTGTTGAGTGTTGCACAATTAAACAATATAGGGCGCCGAATTGAATTTCAATATGGAAAGGTGAAATTATTTGATAAGAAGGATATTCTGATTGCTACTGGAGAACAATCTAAAGGTAATTTATTTCATCTTTATACTTATATGAAGAGTTTCCCATTTTCTAAAGTTGAAGATGTTTGGTTATGCCACAAAATGCTTTGTCATGTTAATTTTGACAACTTAAGCAAAGTGAGTAAGACAAATAGAGTAAGAGGACTACTGAGATTAGAGAAATTGGAGAATGCTATGTGTAGAGAATGTTAGATGGGTAATATGACTAAATCTATTTTTTCAAGAAATACTTATGTTACACAAGGAATTTTGGATTTAGTGCATACTGATTTATGTGGACCCATGAGGACTCAAATTCATTATGGAGACAGATATTTTATTTTATTTGTGGAAGATTATTCTAGAATGATGTCTTTAATGTTTTTGAAAGAAAAATTTGATACATTTAAAATGTTCAAATAGTATAAGGCTTGAGTTGAAGAACAAACTGGAAGACAATTGAAATGTTTGAGATCCGATAGAGGAGGTGAGTTTACATTGTTTTGTAATGAAAATGGAATTAAGAGATAATTGTCAGCGCCAAGGACACCACAAAAAAATAGGATTGTTGAGAGAAGAAACATATCTATTGTTGATTATGCTAGGACACTGATGATTGAGTTAAGAATTTCACATGATTTTTGGAGAGAAGCTGTGAGTACTATTGTTTACACATTGAACGAAGTACAAAGGAAGAAAGGTACCAACAAGACACCTTATGAAATCTGGTATGAACACAAACCTAATGTCATTTACTTTAATTTTTTTTGGAAGCAAATGCTATATTCTAAAAGAATATAGAGAAGGAAAGTTTGATTCAAAAGGAGAAGAAAGAATATTCTTAGGATATTCTACAAGAAGTAAAGCTTAAAAATGTTTGAACAAAGTTACTGCTATACACTAAATTTTGCATGTTGTTAAGCGCTAGAGCCTAAAAATCTAATATAACATGGGAATCACTTCTAGGTTGTGGGACCTCTTCTAACTAAAGTGAAGCCTCTAGATTCTAGGCTGGTTCCTCTTGGATAATCACCTTTTCTTCTTTTAAGATGAAAGTAAACTTGGAGGGAAAAGGGATAGAAGGGGAACTGAAGGGAATGGTGAACTATAACTGATTGGATATTTTAAGATGATAAGTTGATGATCACCAAGCTACAAAAGTGAATGCAAGACATTAAATCAATTAATGTATTGTATTGGACCATTGATGTTAACTTGACATAGTCTGATTGTTCATACACATAATATCATAACCCTAAAGATTTGAATAGATAAAGTTTATGTTATCGATAAAAAAATATAAGTTTTGTATGCACCAAGTAACAGTAAACACTGACAAACAGTGCACACCGATGGACAGTGAACACCGAGTAGTTCATAGTGTATACCGAGCACCGTAGTAACTGATCAAGTGTTACCGAGATAGAGATAATTACCAAGAATAAATGAAGTCAATGACTAAGATAACAGGAGCTGATGACCGATCAAACCTAGAGTTAAAGAACAATAAAACTACTTAGTTGGCAGAGCTATATTTAGGGTTAACTAATTGATTGTTTTATTTCTAACAATCAGTTAAACTAAATAAAAGAGGGGAATTTAAAGAATGTTTTATTTCCTATTAGCATGGAGAGATTTATGGAATTAAACTAAAGCAAATATTTATGGTATAAAGAAAGAATGAAAATTTCTATAGATCAACAAGTGATCTACAAAAAAAGAAGGAAACTGTGTGGCTAATCATGTCTATGAAAGGACACAAAGGAATAAATTATAAAGAAAAGGAATGCTGAATATAATTATGGTGAAAATAGAAGTCTTCATGCAGAGTCCGACCATACAGGCTGAATAATAGAGCCAAGCAATTCTGCAGACACTGAGCAATAGAGGACAGATCATTCACCGAGCAGAAGGAAGAAAGAAAGAGAGCAAAGGAACTGAAAGTCATATAGATTAGAGAGGTATTATTGGACTAAAAATAGATCGGAATATCTACAATTTAAAGTTGTATTTTGAACAGATCATTTACTATATTAGTTTAACCATTGATTTAGAAAATCTCTTAACTGAGTGAGATTTAACAGTCCTTATTGTATTGAGATACTCAAGAGTATCAAATGGTTTTCTTGTTGACAACATAGTGAGTACTAGGTCAAAAGTTAAACTTTTGGTTTTAAATCCTCTAAAAATGTTGCGCTTAACAGTGTGTTTTAACCTTTAATAGGGTTGTCTCTTCACCAAGCTCACTTTAGAAGAGTGAAAATTTTGGGTTACCGGTCCCAAGTGGTTTTTCCCTTAATAGGGTTTCCACGTTAAAAGCTACGTGTCAAATGTGTATTTATTTTATTGCATTGATATTTTTCTTTACACATTAGTAATATTGGATTGGTCGGTTAACACTAAGTTTAATTGCTGCTACTTGTTAAAGTCTAGAAAATATAAACAGTATATCTCACTGAGCAGGTTATATTTGTTAGAATTACTTATGGCATACATCTTGATGGACTGAAAGATAACTGAGGATATTATATTTGAGATATAAGTTTTGGTTGGATTTTGGAATTAATTTTAAGGCCACTGATGCACCCCGTCCCTCTCAATTATTCTAACAATTGGTATCAAAGCTTTGGTGCTTGGAAGAAAATTTTAAAGGGACTTAACCTAAAGATCACAAGATGAGTAAAAGGGATGTGCCTAAGTTGAACAAGGACAACGTTGCATCATGGAAAAGAAGGATAAGAGTTCATCTATCTGGTATTGGAAATGATGTTACAAAATACTTGGATACTAAATATGTTACACCTACTGGACCTCTGACTATTGATCAATTGAGAGATAAACATGAACACAATTCTATGATGATAGAACTTTCTTCATCACTATCCGATGTTGAATTTGAAGATGTGAAATCATGCACCTCTGCAAAGAAAATGTGGGACAAACTGAAGCTAGTACATGGATGAGATGCAAATGTGCTAAGAGCTAAAGCTAAAAGCCTAAGAGGAACGTTTGATGACCTAAAAATGAAAGGAGAGAACATCACTCAGTATAGTGAAAAAATCAAAGAAGTTGATAATTCTATCTGAGGAGTAGGAGGAGTACTTGAGGAAGAAACAGTTGTAAGTAAAATTCTAAGAACCTTACTACCTTTTTATGCTATTAGAGTATTTTCAATTTAAGAAATAAGAGCAGTAGCTAGTAATAATGTTACTCTTGATAGTTTGATTGGTAGACTTATTTCATTTGAGATGAAAAACTATGACAAGAATGTCTTACCAACTATTGAGTCTGCATTTAAATCTTCTCTGAAAATAAGAAAATCTAGTAACACACACACTATGAGAAATGATAGTGATAGTGATAGTGATAGTGATGAACAAGAACTTGATGAACTTGAAGCACTAATGGATAGAAGATTACATAGAGGTAAAGGAAGATATAAAGTTAAATTACCATTTGTCTATTTTAATTACAAATAAATTAGATATTTTTCTGCTAGATGCCCTAACAAGAGAAATGATGAAAGAAACAATGACAGATCTTATGGAAAGAAGTATGAAAAAATTGATGACTGAGACTACAGAAGCAAATGATACTCTGACATAAGAGACAACTGATATTACAAGGACAAAGGGAAGAAGGCTTGTTACCTAGTTGAGAAATATGATGAAAATTATACTACTGATGAAGATGAAGATGTTGAGGTAGTATGTATTGCTATGAAGGATGATTCAGATGAAGAAGAATGGTATGTTGAGACTACACTCATATCTAAAGTTAGCAAAAATGATGTCTAGATTATTGATAATGGTTGTATTCATCACATGACTAGATATAAAGAAAATTTTGAAACTTTTTAATATTATAATGTTCTATAAGTTAGGATGGGTAATGACTCACCTTTCCCATCTGAAGGAAAAGGTACCATCATGTTGAATAAACTAATCAGATGTGAAAATTCATAAGGGGTGAAAGGGCTTAATTATAATCTATTAAGTGTTTCACAACTAAATATTTAATAGGACACCGAGTTGAATTTGAGAACCAAATGGCAAAGATCTATAATGGAACATGAAAGTTGATCGGTAGTGGTGAGCAAACAAAAGGTAATATATTCTATCTTTACAATATTGAGACCACTTTTTTATTTTCTACAAATGAAGACATTTGGTTGTGGCATAAAAGAATTGTCAAAAAGGAAAAATAACAAAGTCTATTTTCAAGAGAAAAACATACACATCTAATGCTATTCTAGAGTTATTCCACATTGACTTATGTGGACCAATGAGAAAAATAGCTATTATGGTGATATGTACTTTATTCTATTTTTTTATGACTATTCTAGCATGATGGTTGTCATGTTCTTAAAAGAGAAGTTTGAAGCATTTAAGATGTTCAAATGGTATAAAGACAAATTTGAAAAACAAATTGGAAAAGAACTAAGATGTTTAAGATCAGATAGAGGAGGAGAATTTATTTATGATGAATTCACTAACTTTTGTAATGATCATGGGATTACAAGACAAGTTTTTGCACTAAGAACACCACAGAAAAATGAGATTGTTGAAAGGAGGAATAGATCAATTGTTGATTGTGTCAGAACACTGATGATTGAAAAAGGAATCACACAAACATTTTAGAGAAAAGATGTAAGTACTGTTGTCTATACACTAAACCAGTTCAATTCAAGAAAGACACCAATAAGACACCTTATGAGCTATGGTATGGATACACACCAAATGCGAGTTACTTTAGAAGTTTTGGAGGTCAATGTTATATACTGAAAGATGATAGAAATGGTAAACTTGACTCTAAAAGTGATGAAGGAATATTTATAGGATATTCTACTAAAAGAAAAGCTTATAAATGTCTAAAAAAATCTTCTCAAAAAATCATTGAAAGTACAAATGTCAAAGTGGATGAATTTTCTGAGAAAAATAATGAGGAAAGAAGAAAGGAACCATAATATTACAATAGATTTGTTTACATTGAAGAACCTGACACCTTGCCCAAGCAAAAAAACAATGCAACCAAGCAACATATTGCACACATCAAGAATCAGGAAAATGCTCACAATGTTGAACCGAGTGATAATGAAGATCATAATGATGATCAAAATGAAGAACATAGATCTAAACCTATACTTGCTAAATATGTCAGAAGACACCATCCACAAGACCAAATCATTAAATAAAAAAGAGTTGGAATGAGAACAAAAAGTAAGTCTCTTAACACTAGATGTTTGATTTGTGATTATGAGCCTAAATCTATTAAAGCTTCACTTGAGAATCAAGAATGGGTTAGTGAAATGAATGAAGAGATTGAACAAATTGAGAAGAATAAAAAATGGACATTAGTACCTAAACCGAGTGACAAAAATGTCATTGGTACCAAATGGATTTTTAGAAGCAAACTTAATGAGAATGGAGAAGTCACAAGGAACAAAGAAAGACTGGTATGCAAAAGGTATGCACAATAAGAAGGTATTGACTATGGAAAAACCATTTCACCCTTTTCTATACTAGAAGGAGTAATAATTATACTTGCTTATGCTGCTTTTAAAGGATTCAAAGTATACCAAATGGTTGTTAAATATGCATTTCTGAATGGAATACTAGAAGAGAAGGTATACATTGAACAACCTAAAGGATTTGTTGATCCTTACAAGAGTAACATGGTTTGTAAACTACACAAAGCCTTGTATGGATTGAAACAAGAACCGAGAGCATGGTATGAAAGAATTCACTCTTATCTCATTAGTATTTGATTTTTTAGAACAAGTGACAATAGTAATCTGCATTTGAAAGGAGATACTGATGATAAAATTTTGATTGTTGAGATATTTGTTGATGATATCATATTTGGAGGTGATGATATGCTATGCAAGACATTTGTTGATGAAATGAGTAAAGAATTTTAAATGTCAATGTTTGGAGAGATCAATTTTTTTCTTGGACTATAGATTCTACAACAAGATGATAGAATCTACATCACACAATCCAAATACATCAAAGAAGTTTTGAAGATATTCAAGATGGAGGACTCCAAACCAGTTGGAAACACCTATGGAAACTAGATGCAAATTGACAAAGGAAGAAAAGATAACCTTGGTAAAACAGACCTTATACAGATCAATGATTGGAAAATTAATGTATGTTGTACACACTAGACCTGATATAGCACATACAATTGGTATATTTGAAAGATTCTTAGCTAATCCTAAGGAATCACACATGACTCCTATTAAAAGAATTTTGAGATATCTAAAGAATACTGAAGAATATGGTTTGTGGTACAATAAAGAAGGCAAATTTTAGCTACAAGTTTATACTGATGTTGATTGGGCTTGAAACATAGATAATAGAAAAAGCACAACAAGAGAAGCATTCTTTATGGGTGACATACTTGTCACATGGATATGTAAAAAGCAAGGATGCATGTCTCAATCAAGTGCAGAATAATAATATGTGGTTGTTGCTACAAATTTCTCTAACATTGAATGGATCAAGCAATTACTAAAAGGTATGAATGAAGAAATTCTTTACCAAGTAATTATCTATTGTGATAATACTAGTGTTATAAACATCTCAAAGAGCCATGTGATGCATGCTAAGAAAAAGCACATAGTTATTAAGTATTATTACTTGAGGGAAAAAGTACAAGAGAAAGAGGTGATATTGGAATATGTACAATCCAAAGAACAAATGGCAGACATATTCACAAAATCATTTCCAAAAGATACATTTGGGGTCTAAGGAATAGACTAGGGGTTTTTCCCTTGTCTACTAGTCACTGAGTTAAATACAAGGTTTCATAAGCCTACACATTATCAGAAGATCAATCATTTTTATGCAAGCTGAGATATGGACTGGAATGTTATATCAGTCCACTAAAGGGTCAAAAATATTCAAAGGGAGAAAATATTGTTGGCTACTACATAGCTGAATATTTTTTTTGGCATTGTTGTCAAAGGGAGAGAGATATTCAATGAAGTATCTAATATCCATCAAGGAGATGAACACCCAAAGGGAGAGAGATATTCAATTAATTAACCATCCATCAAAGGGAGAGAATTGGAGAAGAGATTCTACAAGAAAGGGAGAGAAATAATTAGAAAGCGGAACTAGTACACCTATTCATTGAAGGGTATGAAGAAAGGGAGAGCACAAAATAGAATCAAATCTAAGCTAGCAGAGCTTACCAAGACTCAGATATTTAAATTGGTTATAGAACAATAACTTTGGTATGATATGGCATATTTTGTTAAAGTATTATTCGTTCATGTTTAATAAATGATGAGACAATCATATATATATATATATATATATATAATATAATAATTGAATATATATTAAATTAAAGATATAATATATATATTAATATGGTCATAAGTGAAACCATAAATATATATATATAATATAATATAAAATAAAATAAATAAAGTAATGATATATTATTGAATCGAATTAATTGACTTAATAGTCAAATATGATTATCTGCATGTATAAGTATTGTGACTGTTATATATTAAGTCACGATACTATCGTGACTGTTAGTATATAATAGTCACGACAATATCGTGACTGCCTGATATTATTAAAACATCCATTCATTATAGGCGTTGACTATGCAGTTTATCATATGCAAATTAATACATGCATAATAATGATAATCACATACTATACAATATGTTAGTATGAATAGTCATGACTCATCAATATGATGAGTCATGTCTTTTCATACTTACATCTTTTGGATTCAATATATATAGTCATTGTTTTTGTAGAATCAATCAATCAACAAGGCAATTGTATTCTACTACAGCAATCTAGTTTTATCTTCTGATCATAACTCCTTAACATGGTATCAGAGCAGCAAGGTTATTAAAAGGAGATAAAAATATAAAATCCTATAGAATCTATAGTTGGGCATATTTTTCAAACCATGTAATTCTTAGAGATGGCGCAATGCATGAGAATGGAAGATAGATTAGAAGGTCCTTTAAATTTTATATCTTGGAGAGCTTGACTTACCTCTCTTCTTATGGAACTTGAATTAGAGGAGTACATAGAGAAAGCTATTAAAATTCCCAAAAATGAGACAGAGAAGACCACTTGGAAGAGAAGGAACAATAAAGCCAGAAAACTGATAATTGACTCAGTAAAAGACACCATTCTCCCTAGCATATCTAGAATTACCAATGCTTTTGAAATGTTTAAAATCATTCAAGACACATTTGAGATCAATAATGCTAGTAGAATTCTGACTCTGAAAAGTCAACTTCTAAATATGAAAATGAACAAAGGAGAAACTATTACTTCATACTTTCTGAGAATCTCTGAAATAAGAGATCAACTCCTTTGCATTGGAAATCAAGTAGAAGACTCTGAACTCACCCTAATTGCTCTCAAAGGTTTACCCACCTCATGGGAAACCTTCATTCAATGTATAAGCACTAGACCACCATTACCTAAATTTGAGTAGCTAAAGAATGATTGCACTCAAGAGGAATCCAGACTATTTTCAAGAGGAATGGGATCCAGTAATGAGAATGAAATACAAGCTCTTTATGTTAACACTTTTAGTAACAAACAAACATCTCAGAAAAGGAAGAGAAAATTCAAATTGTCAAATAATGGGAAACAATTCAATAAAAGAGATCTTTCCAAGGTAAAATGTTACAAATGTGACAAATTTGGACATATTCACAAATATTGTCTAGAAAAACAAAAAATACAAGTAGCACTAGCTGAAGTGAAAAGAATAGAAAATTCACTTTTCTTCTTAGCCTTGGCAAGTGAATTAAACTCTAACAAAGGTACATGGATAATAGATAGTGGTGCATCCAGACACATCACCGGATACAAGGATCAGTTCGAAACCCTCTTTGGGAACTCTACAGAAGAGGTAACTATTGGAGACAACTCCACTTATCTAGTAAAAGGAATTGGGACCTGTTTGATAAAGATAAGAGATGGAGTAACTCTACAGTTAAAATAAGTGTTGTACGTACCACGAATAAAGAGAAACTTAATCTCTATTTCTAGATTAGCTGATCAAGGATACAGGGTAACATTCAATGAAGACAAAGTCCTTCTCTGGACTAAAAATTCTAATATAAAAAATGCCATTCTTATAGGGTCGAGAGAGGGTAGTTTGTACAAGCTATGTAATGAACAAAAGGTAGCCCTAAATCATAATGTACAATAGAATAATGAGATTTGGCACAAAAGACTAGGTCATATTGGATATAGTGCCCTTCCAACACTACATAAAATCACCTCTGGCATACCTTCCCTGAGATCTGAACACTCTAGCATTTGTAAGGGATGTGTGTTAGGGAATAACATTAAAGGATCTTTTCCCACAAGTGAACATAAGTCAAATAAAATTCTAGAACTCATCCATAGTGATGTCTGTGGTCCTATGTGTAACACCCCAAAATTGGCACTTACTAAATCCAATCAATTTTGGTGCATTTTCTTATCTTCAAAGTCCTATTGTACTAGGCAAATTCTTCTCCTAATTGACTTCAATTGACTGAGTTTCAAATGCAGAAAACCCAAATTTGCATAAATCTGACATTACATTTAATTCCTAATTTCTCAAATGATTATTAGCTAAAATCCCTATGATTAATTGATTTAATCCTAAAGTCCTAAGTGCTTTTAATTAAATCAATTGCACCCCCTTTGGCTAATATACATAGAAGGAATTGAAAGTTTATTTAATTATTGAATGAATTATCCTCAAAAAGGGAATTCCATAATTCCATGTGAAAGGAAACTTATGTGTCAATAATTCATTCTTTTATTTAAATAATCTTTTCTTATTTTTCTCAATTGGAGAATCAAGAGACAACTGTTTCTTTTCAAGAAACTCTTCATCCTCTTCCCATGGTTTTCTATAAATTGGACCTCTTTTTCTTCATTAAGGATGAATTTTTGGAGAGCATCAATACTATAGGCAATTCATTTTTGATTTCATGCTTTTAGCTCATTTTTGCATAATTAGTGTAAATTTCAATTGGAATTGAAGATGTTTTAGTTTTCATTTATGATTTATCTAACATCTCAATTTTGTGCTTTCAAGCTTTCTAGATTCATTGCAAGTTCAAATTCTAGCTTA
>MU225988.1:962303-980181 GCA_018584345.1 Thuja plicata
AGTCTATGGCACAGATGCTATATTGCCTATTGAGGTTGAGATTCCTACATTGCGAGTCTCTCTGAAAGGCCTCATCACAGATGATGACATGAGAATATCTAGGCTTCAAGAGCTTGAGTTACTAGATTAACGTCGGAAGGTGGCTTTCGATCATCTCAGAGCATACCAAAAGAGGATATCAAAGAGCTATAATAAGAAGGTCAGACCAAGAGACTTCCAAACAAGGGATCTCGTCCTGAGAGAGAATCCTAAAAATCAACAACGGACTCAGAAAGGGAAGTTTGAGCCAAACTGGCTTGGTCCTTATATCATTACTATAGTATTTGGGTCTGGCGCTTATTAGCTCTCCACCACAGAAGGTGAACCACTCAAAGAGCCTATCAATGCTCTTCACCTGAAGAAATTCTATAGTTAAGATATCTTTTGCATGCTCATGTACATACTTTATTTCTGAGAAAATCCTAAAAATTGTAAAATGTCCTAAAAAATTATCATCTTAGTGAAAACCTGGCAAACAGGCGCTTTGATGTATCTATTATCTTGGTGAAAACCTGGTAAACAGGCACCTTGATAATATCAAAAAAAAAATGAAAAATTCAAAAAATATAAAAAAATCAAAAAGGAAAAAAAATGAGCAAAAAAATTGAAAAAATAAAAAAAAAAAAAAAAAGTGAAAAAGAGAAAAATGTGCCATTGATGAAAACCTGGTAAACAGGCGCCTCTTGTTTCATAATGCCTTATCTGTCGCAGCATGTCTTGGCTTTCTTACAGTTGCTTTCCTGCTTTAGTTTGCTTTCCTGCTTTAGTTCACTTTCCTACTTTAGTGTGCATTTCACTCTCATCCATCTTTGATATTTTGCTCGATCTCCCATGGATTGAGACTAGTCATACTCGGGGGCATGTCCCTGGTCTAGGGGGCATTGTCTTATCTTTTTGCATTGGTCACCAGTGATTCACACTACGTCTGCCTGCCAATGCCTTGTAGCGCTTCGTCTCTTCTTGAGACTCTTTTCACATCAGTCACCAGTGGATCTCACTGCATCTGCCTGCTAATGCTTCGATCTTGTTATCGATCTTTATGCTTGAGAATCTCTTGTGACAGTCACAGTGGTTCTCACTGAGTCTTCCTACTGTCGCTATATTGTTGAGATTTCTTGCATCATTTCACTATCCATTGTGGCTCGGCTTCAATCCATTCATTACTTGGGGGCATGGCTCCCCATTTTCGATCGCTCTTAGGTTTACACTTGAGTCAGTAATCTTGTCAGTCCTGAAGGAAAACTCTCTACTGGCACAAACTGGTGTTTCTCAACACCTTAATCAAATAGTGTTTTTCAACACTCTCTTTGGGCACATCTGTGTTTTTCAACACACTTCGGATTTCTCACGACGTAAATATCTCTCGATAGAAATCAAACACATTGCACTCACAAGCACAATGGTTTTTTTCAACACCCTAAACATAGACACATTTGTAAACCTCGAAACATGCTGAGATATGATTGAATTTTTCTTGGTATGCTGTCTGTTTTCATGAATTTCATTGATATTTTATTTGTCTACTGCTTTTTGGTGTGGTTTCGATGATCTGACAATGTCAAATAAATAGGGTGTATGTGATAAGAGCTTCTGCATTAAGGTAGAAAAGCCCCACATCCCTCGATCCTATTTATTTGTACGCCAAGGGGAGGTTGGAACTATCTCCTTGACTGTTATTGCTATGTTTGATTACTTGTGAACTGTTACTATATCAAACTAGAAACAACGTTCAGGTCACCTTGGCTTTTTTGCCTTTGGTGCTTACATTGGTTTCCTATATTTTATCCAATGAAGTCATATTCATATTCTTATGGTCACAGCGCCACTAGTAAGGATTGTATTGACTCCGATGATCCAAAGCACCCGATGATGATTAATACGATGAGTCCAACAACCAAAGTCCTAGGATTGCATTTTAGGCTTGCATCCGCATTTTAGGCTTGCATTGTAGAAGTTTTGGTGCTCTCCTCATTTGTCTTCTCATTCTTCTCAAGTCCTCATCTTTCATCATGGTTCTTCTTGACTGTATGAGTGTCTGATTCTCATTCTCGATCTTTGTGCGCATTCTTCTTTGGCTAGTATCTGTTGTATATTGCGAAGGCCCTGCATGAGATGATTAGTACCATTGCATCCCATTCATTGCATTTCCATAAAATGCATTTGCATACATATCTATCCATTTTCCTTGTGCATCCATTATGAGCATAACTCAAAGCATACATAGCAGTTATCCATCTAACGTCTACCATAGCATTTTCATACATTAATAAAACACATGCATAAACATTTGCATTCCTAATCCATACATCTAAATCATATAGGAAATCATCTCATACACAAATCTAAAATAATATATACACATGTACAATGATGCCAAAAAAATTGAGCTCATATATATATATATATATATATATATCGATCTTTCTGAATATACAAGGGTGCTACTCGAGCACAATAGGTCAAAATGGTGGTACAAAATGCATCATAACCTAACCACCTGGAGGAGGTGGAGGTGGGGGCATCCCCTACTACTGTGGAGGTGGTCCTACTAGAGGTGGTCCCTGTGGAATAGCCCAAGCGCCAGCATACTCTGAAAAAGGAAGAATCTGATCTGCTGCCTCAGGATCTGCAAGGGTATACGCAGCATAATAATAGGACACCTGAGTAGCCTCATATCTGATATCCAACTGTGCTCTAGCCAGTGCCTCTCGCAACTCTTGGACCTCCTAGTCCCGCTTAGATATCCATGTATCTCTGATGACCACCTATATGTGAAGGTCATCCCACTCCCTCTACATCTGTCGCACTCTCTCCCTTACTCTACGGAGAGCCTCTTGTAGCTGGGTCACCCATTCGCCTGCTGGATCGTTAGTCAAAACTGCGTCGGCCATGACAGTATCATCACCCTACTCTACAGCTCTATCCTAGCTACCACTAGGGCCAGCACCTGCATCTAATCCCATAGGCCTCACAGGGATAGCAGTCTGCTATGTCCGTGGCTGTACCACTCTATCCTGCTACTGTAGAGGTGGTTGCTGTGGCTGCTAGCCCTGAGGCTGCTGTCCCAGAAGAGGAACCTGTTGTGCCTGCTAATGTGGTGGTGGTTGCACCACTGGAGGAATCTAGCCCACTGGCGATGTGAACCTAGGAAATGGATGGGCTAAGAGTTGATCTCTATATGCAGGAGTCACACCTGCATCTGTCACCGCTGCCATATAATCCCATCAAGATGGCGGTACCCGGGCATCTATCATGCTACGCCCCCTGTCCAGCAGCCTCTGCCACCCCTTCTTCATCTTATCGACAAATCGGGCATATGTATAGTACTCAAGAGACACATCCTGAGGCCTCCCAAACTGGCGCAACACACATGTAAGCAAGAATCACTCAATAACTATGATGGTACGCCCTATCAGGTGATGTGAACAGAACATTTATGATAAATCATGGTGAGAATCGTCCCAGACCTCAGTAGCGGCCCATGGTTTCCATATCACTACAGCCATATCATATATCTATCCTCGCCATTGCTCAGTCTTACGTAGCACGGGCTGGGTCATCAGACCCGTGTATCTATAAATGTACGGCTCTAGTGGCTGTCGCTTATCATGAAAAATTGACCTACATATGGGAAGGTGCTTCAAGGCCCAGATCTGTAATACAACTACTCCCACTGCCATAGTGCGGGCACCTTGATACACAACCTTGTGCATCTCATGATACATCTGTGCAAGTATACACTCGCCCCATCCATATGTCACTACGGGTACATCTAGCATCTTCTGTAGCATAATGCCCCAGCCACACTCCAAACCATGCTGACCATGATCTGGTACCGGATGACAGCTCAGAAACAATGCGAGAATGACTGCCAATGGGTAATCTCGGCCATATGTGCATATCAACTCCTCCTAGGAGATAGCCCGGCCCACTACCAACTGATCCTGAAAGATGGCTCTCAAAGCCTATGTACCATCTCTCAGCTGCGTGCAGTACTCAATGCAAGCTCCATGGAATGGCACTCTCAATATCCGTTATACATCCTCCGGAGTCACAGTCATCTCTCCCAGTGGCAGGTGAAAGGTATTCGTCTCTAAATGGAAATGCTCAACTAAGGCCCCAAGTAATCCATGATTTACCTGAATATCGGGTACATCACACAGATATGTCAATCCTAACCCATCAATTTGGGCCCCGTCAACATCTGATAATCTCTGTATTAACTCACCCATGACAGGATGATGGGACCTGAAACCAATATCTAGGAGATTGACCTGCAACACAAAAGAACAAAATAGGATTAGTACCTCAATAATGATGATTTTTCAAAGCAAAAGACAACACATGCAGCTATGAAACTACTCGACATACAGTTCAACTGGTTGACTCTGCGATACAAGGAATTAACTTCTTTTTTTTTTTGCCATTTGCCATGCGAGAAAACTATTTTCTCACGTGAGGAAACTCTGCTGCCGCGTGAGCTTTCTAGCTCGCGCGAAGCAGGATGTCTCTTCGCGCGAGATTCTAGGAATCTCACGCATCTCACGCGCAATCTTTGTGCGAGCTCTGGTAAGGGGCCTGCGCGCGGAAACCCCAAACCGCGCGAGGAAACAGTTTTCTCACGCGCTCGCGCGACACTTGGCAAAAACATGTTTTAAAAGCTAAAAAAATTCAACTAACGCTAAAAATGATAAATTTTTTGTAGAAATACAAGATCGAGTTATGAATACTCACAAGTGTGTCATACTCCGCTGGTCGGTTGTGCCATCAGGTGCACTCAAATCGATGTATATGCATAGGAATGCTCTCAATGTCAGCTGGAACTCTCAGCATCTCTAAAGTCAAAGGTGAATAATGATTTGAAAATGACCCCTCCGGGCCTTATATAGCCTTTGACCTAATTTTTCAAAGTGCTCCATTTTCTGTGAAAATTGCACCCTTGGATAATCAGACCATTCTGGATCCAATTTCGTGATCGAAATCAAAATCTGACACTCCTAGGTAGCTTAAAATCATGTTTTAAAAAATTGTGGGACCGAGGTGATCGGACACTTGTGCAGTCATTTTTTCTAATGTTGGTTCCTTGTTAGGATTATCTCTAGTCATCATTTTCTCAGTTTCTGCAATCTTTTCATCAAAGTCAACTCTAGTCAACTCTAGTCAACTATGGTCAAACCTAATCAATAAGACCTCTCGATCACTCTAAAATGATTATGCTCTTTCTTGATCTATCTTTTTCTGTGATTTCTCACTCTCATCTTTATGATGTGTCTTCTTTCAATTTCTCTCCTGAGGGGGTAGGATGATTGCATCATTGAACCTTTTTGCATTATTCTCAAATCAGTCTGAATCTAAAGTCCTCGTCGCTAGGGGCATTTCATCACTTGGGGCATATTCATTTTTTCGTACCTTACAGTCAAAATTGGATATTCCATGATCTTGAATCTCACATCTCGTTATCTATCTTGCTAGGTATCTGAGCAATCTAACTCAGATCCTCAAGGATCACGCTTCATTCTGGGAGACAGTCTTAAATTGATTATCTTTTGAGACAGGTATTGGGGCAATCTAACCCTGATTCTTGAAGGTTGAGCCTCATTCTGGGGACAGTCTTGTGAAAGATATCAATCTAACCAGTGTCTGGGCAACCTAACCTAGACATTGGGGGACTAAGCTTTGTTCTGGAGAAGATTCTTGAAATCTCATTGGGTATTGGGGCAATCTAACCCTAATTCCTGAAAGTCATGCTTCGTTCTGAAGATGACTCTCAAAAACTCTTTAAACCGTTATCTAGGCAATCTAACCTGGATCTCGGAGGGTTTACCTTCGTATTGGGGCAATCTAACCCTGATTCTGGAGATATTCCTAGATCTTCATCAACTCTTAGTGGACATTGGGGCAATCTAACCCCGATTTTGATCTTCACTTCAGACTATTCTTTGAATCAATGCCTTGCTCGCACATCAATTCAAAGAGGGGCAAAATGTAACACCCCAAAATTGGCACTTACTAAATCCAATCAATTTTGGTGCATTTTATTATCTTTGAAGTCCTATTGTACTAGGCAAATTCTTCTCCTAATTGACTTCAATTGACTGAATTTCAAATGCAGAAAACCCAAATTTGCATAAATCTGACATTACATTTAATTCCTAATTTGTCAAATGATTATTAGCTAAAATCCCTATGATTAATTGATTTAATCCTAAAGTCCTAAGTGCTTTTAATTAAATCAATTCCACCCCCTTTGGCTAATATACATAAAAGAAATTGAAAGGTTATTTAATTATTGAATGAATTATCCTCAAAAAGGGAATTCCATAATTCCATGTGAAAGGAAACTTATGTGTCAATAATTCATTCTTTTATTTAAATAATCTTTTCTTATTTGTCTCAATTGGAGAATGAAGAGACAACTGTTTCTTTTCAAGAAACTCTTCATCCTCTTCCCATGGTTTTCTATAAATTGGACCTCTTTTTCTTCATTAAGGAGGACCTTTTGGAGAGCATCAATACTATAGGCAATTCATTTTTGATTTCATGCTTTTAGCTCATTTTTGCATAATTAGTGTAAATTTCAATTGGAATTGAAGATTTTTTAGTTTTCATTTATGATTTATCTAACATCTCAATTTTGTGCTTTCAAGCTTTCTAGATTCATTGCAAGTTCAAATTCTAGCTTAAAAGCATTTCTTTCATAGATTACAAGCACTCTCATTTCTAGATTAGAAGCATTTGATCTTCTTAGATTAATTGCATTTTACTTCCATAGCTTAGTTGCAATTCATTCTTAGACTAGTTGCAATTCATCTTCATAGCTTAATCATTTCTAAATTCATAGATTAAGAGCATTTTCTCATAGACTAGTTGCAGATTTCATGAGATTAATGGCAATTCCTCTCTTCTTGCATTCTTAAAATCCTCCATGTTAGCAATGGTTAGGTTGTTGGCTCTCATTCTGAGGGTAAAACTCAACATCCACATGTAATTAGGAGGCAATGGGTCACTTCAATCGTCTTTGCAGAGCAAACAATCCATGTTTGTCTTTGTGAATTAAGCGATTATGTAAGGACTATGTTGTGTTTGTGTTGAATTCAGAGGTCCAGATTCAGCATACAACACTATGTCTACCCCTTCTTTCTCTAGTGCCCTATATTATTTAATATTTTTGGATGACTATTCAAGGAAAACATGGATATACTTCTTAAAACTTAAAGAGTCAAGTGAGGTTCTAGCCAAATTTCAAGAACTCAAAGAACTAGTAGAAAACCAAACCAGTAAGAAAATTAAAATTCTTAGATCAGACAATGGTGGGGAATTCACCTCTGATAACTTTAAAAAATATTGTAAATCTGTTGGGATTAAGAGGGAGTATACTATACCTTATAATCCTCAACAGAATTGAGTAGCAGAAAGAAAGAATAGGAATATCATTGAAGCAGCAAAGGCCATGATGCATGATCAAAATATTCACATATCGTATTGGGTAGAAGCTGCTAACACTGCAGTTTATATTCAAAACAAATGTCCTCATGCTATACTAGAAAACACTACACCAAAAGAAGTATTTATAGGAGTCAAACCTGACTTAAGTCACTTAAGGGTGTTTGGCTATCTTGTGTATATACATGTACCAAAAGAGAAAAGGACTAAATTAGAACCTTCTGGCAAGAAAGGTATTTTCCTAGGCTACAGTGAGGACTCTAAAGGATATCGAATCTATATACCTGGTCAAAAAATAGTAGAAGTAAGCAGAGATGTTAAATTTGAAGAAAACTTCTCATCTACAGATAATGAGGACAACATCTCCATAGATTTTGATAGAGATCTATCACTTGAGAAAGAGAGGGAGGATAACAATTCAAACATGCATTTAACACAGATAAATAATGAAGAAGCAATCCCAGACGTTGTACCTTCTTGCTCAGATTATGAAAACAATAATAAAAAGAGACCATTATGGGCTAGAAAAATGCTTGAAGAGAACAATATGGAACCAGAAAATTTTTTTAGAGAGAACAAAAGAACTAGAACACAAAAATGTTACACTGCACTTCTATCTAAACTCTTAGAATCTGAACCTATTAGTGTTGAGAAAGCCTTATCAAATCAGGCCTGGAGGGAAGCAATGGTTGAAGAATATTAGTCCATTCTAAAAAAATGATGTATGGGATATTGTTCCTAGACCTAAACATAAGTCAGTTGTATCATCAAAATGGCTATTCAAAATCAAATATGCATCCAGATGGCAGTATTGATAAACACAAAGCTCAGTTTGTTGCAAGAGGTTTTTCACAGAAGGCAGGCATTGACTATGAAGAAAAATTTTCTCCAGTAGCACGATACACATCTGTCAGAACCATACCTGCCATTGTATCCTTTAAAGGATGGAAATTTCATCAGATGGATGTTAAGACTGCATTTCTAAATGGTAAAATTGAGGAAGAAGTTTACATTGAACAACCGGAAGGATTCCTCACACGTGACAAAGAAAAATATGTATGCAAACTAAAGAAAGAACTATATGGACTTAAGAAGGCTCCCAGAGCATGGTATGAAAGGATAGATCAATACTTGAGCAAATTAGGGTACTCCAAGAATATTGCAGACCCTTATATATATTTCAAAATTGAAAAAGGTGACATGATAATTCTAGTTCTCTATGTCAATGACTTACTCATTACAGGAGAAGATCATCTTATTTATAAATGTAAAAAGGACCTAGTAGCTGAATTCAACATGAAGGATATGGGCCTACTTCACTACTTCTTAGGTCTTGAAATTATTCAAAAGAAAGATCACATTATCCTAAGTCAAAAGAAATACATTTTTGACATTTTGAAAAGATTTGGTATGACATATTGTAAACCATTAGCTACTCCCATGGAGACAAACCTTCACAAGTTAAAAGATGAAGCAAAAAATTCAGAACCTGCAGACCCTACACTATACAGACAAATAGTTGGGTCTCTCATGTATCTAGTAAACACACGTCCTGATATTTTCTATGCCACCAATGTACTAAGTCACTTCATGTGTAAACCTAAATAGATACATCTAATGGTAGCCAAACACATCTTGAGATATCTAAAAGGGACAAGTGAACTTGGGCTAAAATATGATGAGACTAAAATCCAACTTCAAGGTTATTCAGACTCAGATTGGGAAAGAAGTTCCACAGATTGTAAGACTACCATAGGATTTTGCTTCAGTTTAGGTTCTGCAATAATTTCTTGGTTTAGTCGAAAACAATCTGCAGTTGCTCAGAGTTCAACAAAGGCAGAATACATGGATACATCCGTGGGAGCTCAAGAAGCAGTATGGTTAAGAAAATTTCTTTTTGACCTATTTGGTACACCTTTAGTACCCACTATCATTCATTATGATATTCAAAGTTGTATCAAGCTCTCTGTAAATCCTATTTTTCACAATCGGTCAAAACATATAGAGATCCCATATCACTATGTGAGAGATATGGTGGACAGAAAGATCATTAAACTGATCTACATCAGTACTGAAGAACAAAATGTAGATATCTTTACTAAACCTCTTGCAAAAGTAAAGATAGATTTCTTTAGAAAGAAAATTGGTTTGATCAAAATATGAATGTAAATATTAATGTACATTTTTTCATGAATAAAATATTGAAATATTTCAAATTGTGAAGATGACGATCTTTTGTGTATGTGTAGGTTACTATGTTAAGGTGACGATCTTGACAATAGTAACCAGGCTTCAAGATTGACTCCCGTAAGGGTTTGTCCTAGATAGGACCGGACATCTTATTGCTTATGTTATTACTAGTTAAGTGATAATTGGTTAGGATTGACTCCCAAAAGGGTTTGTTCTAGATAGGGCCGGACATCTTAACACTTACATTATTACTGTGTAATAACTCATCTGGATTGGGCCAGATATCATGACATGAAAATTTCTACAAATTCTATTAAACTCTCTCTCAAGACCTGGAGTGTTAAAGTATTGTTCGTTCATGTTTAATAAATGACGAGACAATCATATATATATATATAAAATAAATAAAGTAATGATATATTATTGAATCGAATTAATCAACTTAATAGTCGAATATGATTATCGGCATGTATAAGTATTTTGACTGTTATATATGAACAGTCACGATACTATCGTGACTGTTAGTATATAACAGTCACGGTAATATCATGACTACTCGATATTATAAAAATAGCCGTTCATTATATGTGTTGACTATGCAATGTATCATATGCGAATTAATATATGCATAATAATGATAATCACATACTATACAATATGTTAGTATGAACAGTCATGACTTATCAATATGATGAGTCATGTCTTTTCATACTTACATCTTTTGGATTCAATATATATAGTCATTGTTTTTGTAGAATCAATCAATCAATAAGGCAATTGTATTCTACTATAGCAATCTAGTTTTATCTTCTGATCATAATTCCTTAACATATTTTACATTGACTATTTCATAGTATGTTGCCATCAATGCCAAAGGGAGACATTGATGAACTATAACTGATTGAATGTTTGAAGATGATAAGTTGGTGATCACTGAGCTACAAAAGTGAATGCGAGACATTAATTTTTGTTAATGTATTGTATTTTCATTGATGTCAACTTAACATAGTCTGATTGTTCATACACATAATATTAGAACCTTGAATATCTGAAGAGATAAATTTTATGTTATCGGTAAAACATAAAAGTTATGTATACACTATGTGCCAGTAAACACTGATGGATAGTGCACATTGATGGACAACAAACACCAAGCAGTTCATAGTGTATAGTGAGCACCGTAGTAACTAAACAAGTGTTACCAAGAAAGAGATAATTACCAAGCATAAATGAATTCAATGACCGAGATAAGTGGAGACAATGACAGATCATAATTGAAGTTAAATAATGACAAAACTACTTAGCTGACAGACCTATATTTAGGGTTAACTGATTGATTGTTTTATTTCAAACAATCAGATAAACTAAAGAAAGAGGGAGATTTAAAGCACATTTTATTCCCATTTATCATGGAAAGACTTTTGGAACAAAACTATAGAAAACCTTTATGGGATAAAGCAAGCATGGTGAGTTTTACGGATCTAGAAGTGATCTATGACAAAAATAAGGAAATTAAGCAGCTAATCATGTCTATAAAAGGAGACAAAGGAATTAAATATAAAGAAAAGGAATGCAGAATATAATTCTTGTGAATATAGAAGTCTTCATCCAGATCTGATCATACAAGCTGAAGGGTAGAACCAAGGAGTTTTGCAGACACTGAGCAATATAGGACACAAAATTCACCAAGTAGAAGGAAGAAAGAAAGAGAGCAAAGGAAATGAAGAGCATATTGATCAAAGAGGTATTATTGGTCTAACAATAGATCTGAATATTTGCAAGTTAAAGTTTTATTTTGAACAAATCATTTACTATATCCGTTTAACCATTGATTCCAAAAATATCTTAACCGAGTGGGATTTAACAGTCCTTATTTTATTGAGATACTCGAGAGTATCAAAAGGTTTTCTTGTTGACAACATAGTGAGTGCTAGGTCAAAAGATAAATGGTTGGTTTTAAATCCTCTAACAAGGTCACACTTAATAGCGTGTTGTAACCTTTAACATGATTGACTCTTCGCCGAGATCACTTTAGAAGAGTAAACATTTTGGGTTACCGGTCCCAAGTGTTTTTTCCCTTAACACGGTTTCCACGTTAAAATATATGTGTCAAATGTGTATTTAGTCATTGCACTATTATTTTTATTTACACATTAGTAATACTGGATTGGTCGGTTAACACTAAGTTTAATTGCTTCTACTCAGTAAATTCTAGAAAATATAAACAGTATATCTTACCAAGCAGGTTATATTTGTTAGAATTACTTATGGCATACATCTTGATGGACTGAAAGGTAACTAAGGATATTATATTTGAGATATAAGTTTTGGTTGGATTTTGGAACTTTTTTTAAGGCCACTGATTCACCCCCCCCCCCCCCNGATTCCCCCCCCCCCCCCCCTCTCAAGTATTCTAATAGGGAAATGGATGAAAAAAAAAATATCCTACTAGGTGATACACTGAAGGTAACATGAATCATAACATAGTGACCAAAACTAGCATGAAACCATGAATCTAACAAAACATAACTTCCTGAAAAGGATAATAAATATTTCATAGAAAGTTCTAAAATAAAAAGAGTCTATTCATGGAAAGAGAAAATTTCACAAATAATAGTGTATTCAGTGGAATAGACATATACTATTACCTGAAAATAGACATTCACTACGGAACATAGGCATAGAAATGAGACAAAATGATAGGGGATTGAACAATATCCACAAGATCATCTAAATTAAATCATTCACAGTAGTGCATAGAGATGTAGAAAGAAAGAGGGCTCAAGAAATCCAAGATTTCTCAAATACCAACCACTATATTATGATTTAGTAAGAGAAATACAGACAAGAAAAAGATTGAGGACAAAGAAAATGTCACAGAAAACCTTTGCATAATCTAGAATTTAATGAGAAATTACAAGCAAATGAAAACTTGAGGGCAGAGAGAATGCCACAGAAAATATTGCATAAGTTGAAAAATCTAGCTAAAAAGCTTCTAAAAAATACTTATATACAACCTCCCCTAGAACACAGGCCCAAGAGTCAATCCATCCAATCAGTTAGGGAATAATTAGGGTTACAATAGATTTTCAATAAATAATGTGGAAACCCTAAAATGCTCAAGTCTTCTCATCAATGTACTTGGGAAATATCTAAGAAGATCAGATACAGACATGAATACATCTCTCATCACCATAAACTTGATCAGAGAAGTCATCTCAACCCATCTCTCTTGTCTGCAACTTGAAAGACCATGCCACCACCATGGAACCCCAAGATCAAATTTGAATATTTAAATTAACGGTCACCAGTGGCATGAAATACTTGATAAAAAACCTAGATTTGAATCTTATCATCTTTAAAACATGACCATCAATGTCCTTGAAGTAACCCATGAGCACAGGATTTGATTTGTCATGCGGCACTTAGGTGCGATGCCTTAAAGATTAAACATCTTCATCTTGTCCACCGAGGGATTACGCCCAACGTCGGATCTTCTTTACTTTTTGTGTCTTTATCATGTCTATAAAATCATGGCCCTTGAAGTCATTAGTACCACATGTCATCTCAATGCAATACCTTGATCATTATATTTCAAGCATCTTTGCATTGAGGCTTTACACATACCACTCGATCAAATGGGGCTTGCTTGATCTTTACCCTTAATTCTGACCCTAGCCTTAACTTTTCTTTGACTCATCTTTAACCTTGGGTGTCTAAAATCCTCCATGTATCCAAGTCACGAGATAATTTCTCTAAATCTGAGTTTATTGCAATATCACATGAGAATCGTGAGATTAGGACATGATCAACAATCAAGACTTGAGCTTGATAGACTTTACTTTAACCCTAATTCATTCTGAGATCACGTGACTAAGTGTATCTCACAATCACTAAATAAACCCAACTTGACTTGGCTTGAACATAGGTTTCATTATAACATTTGATACCATCCACACGATTTGAAAAAAATCAATGATCACGCTTAATCACCAGATTATAGAAGCATATTCATTTTTATTGTGAGATAATGAGACAATTGTATGATAAAAAATGCATCCACAAATTGTGCCAAATATTTGAACCTTAAAAGAATATTCCCTTTTATTACAATATTATGAGAGAACCATAAGATCAAAACATGATCGATGACTCAAATCATAGCTTACCTTTAACTTTACTGCAACCCTAATTCATTCTGAAATCACGCAACTGAGCGTATCTCACAATCTCCAAGTATCTGACCTAACCTTAGTTTGATTTCGAGGTCTAGGGCCATCCCTAGGATCATCTCAGTATCAACAACCATGATTTTATCTTTTCAAACTTTGAAAATAACTCAACTCTAGCTGCCTTGACCATGATCTATTCGGAGATTGAGCGGCTGAAGGAAAATCTAATTCAATGCATGAAAAGTGAACCCAAAGGTTTATTCTGAGATCACGCGAGAACCATAAGATAAATACTAAATAAATGACTCATCTTTATGTTGTAATTAATGGGAAGTAGTACTGAGAGGGGAGGGGTGAATCAGTACCTCTACAACTTTTAACACCTTACACAATTCATCATTAGTAATCTTTCAATTCTGATTTACCAACCATTACTATTTTTCTTTCTTATGTATATATTGTTTGATCATACTCTTTATTAGTCTTCTATCATTCATAGAAACATTCATGAAATTGATAAACACATAACACAAGATATGGTATCGCATAAAACTCATGTTAGGAAGTAAAAACTACGGTGGGGATGGCACCCAAAAAACTTCACTATCTACAGAATGGAAGGGAGTTGGTTAAGGCTTACAATTTGATCACTTTTGACGATCTACCTTGTTAATAGTATGAAGGTGGAGACCTATTAATATCTTTAGCAACATTGATTTAAGTGTGCACTCAGCTATGAGATTTACAATAGGATAGTTAAGCCCACCTTTCTTGAAAGGATTTCATTAGTGTACTACACTTGTTAGAATGAGTATAAATGTTGACTCGACTATATGCAATCTACTATTGCTAATTTACAGATCCATTAAAGCATTTACAATAATAATATCACCTTAAGTGACTGATTAATACCTTTTCTCTGCTTGTCGGTAGCCTCTGTTCTATTCTTGAAAACTTATTTGATTCTGTTTGTGTTCTTCTACATGAATTCTCTATCTGGTCTTTAGTTTCTCTCCATGGATACTATCTTCATTGATCAACATTTTTACTCAATGGATTGAGCATCTATTTATACAAGTATTTGACCTATCTTGGAATTCATGTATTACAATGTTAACTCTTAGATCCAAGGTTTACAACTTGACCTTGATCTTTAGTTTGCATGTTTTAAAATAGTAAAACTAATTAAAACAATAAAAATTACATTGCTTCCTCCGCAAATAATGGATTTAAAATAAAATCAAGAAGTTATAAATACAACTTTAGTGATTTATCTAACGTGGAAAGTTAGATCCACTTTTTGCGGGATGTAACTGACTATTGGTTCTTAGTCATCGGTTTGAACTTGCAGTCTTTCGACATTCCTTGACTGAACTGTTCATCAGGTTCCCTATATATGTCGGGTTCCTCTCTTTTTTGTTCCGTCGAGTAGCACTATTGTTACTCATCGGGTATCTTTTACCTTTTTGTCATCAAACTACACTTAACAGTGTTTGTTGGGTAACCTTGGTGTCGAATAGTGCTTTTCCCTGTCTTTTGGTGTAGAGTAAACCGATGGTGCAGATCATGTTTTTCTCTAAGCATACTAATGGAAAAATATAATGCCTTCAATCTCCCCCTTTGACATTAGTATCAAAAACTGATTTGTGCGTAATACTAAACTCTTTTGGTATGTATACACCATGTCTATATCCTTGTCATAATATGACTCCCCCTTACTGTGTGCATCGATATAGTGTATGTATATGTACATGTATACTATTTATTCTCTGTATGTACATTTATTTCCCCTTTCTTCCACTATACATATAATTTCCTCCTTTTCACTGAGGTGATGTACATATCAAATTCCCCCTTTCTTTGATACTGATGACAAAAATGGACAACTTACAATATGCCAGAATTGTGACAAAAATGTGCAACTTACAATGTGTCAAATATGTTAGAATAGGTAGTTTTGATATGTTCCAGTAGTTTCTCCCATTTTTCTTTCAACTATTCTAGTGCCATGTGTTGCAGCTCTAGTCTTACGTGCATATCATAAATGTTGTCTAGGACAGACATTTCAGGGGTGGCAATTAGAGTATTTACCTATAATATATATAAAAAATGGTTGTTTTATTGATTGATTATGATTATTGATTGCGATGTGATTGATGTGTAAATTTTCTTTTAAGTTTCCTAGAATGTATTGAATTCCTTAACCCTAATTAAATTTGTATTGATTAAGTATTGCAATTGTGATTAAGGAGAAGATAATATATTCCTTTTTATCCTCAAATGCACAAATCGGAGATCCAAGTTGATCAACCCCAAGGAAGGGCTAATCCAAAAATGAATCAACTATTTGGAAAGAAAAATAACAAAGGAGATATCTTAAATTATGTTAATTATAAGTATGGAAATGATATTTGACAGTAATTTAAGAGATAGAAGAAATGCACTAACCTTGAAATATTGTAGATAAAAGAATGCTATTTTCTGAGGTCTGTAGACTGTTTCTGGAAAAACTGATGGTTGATCCTAAATCGGAACACAGAGACGAACAAAACCCAGAAATATTTTTTTGTTCTGATGTCATCTTATGAAAAAGGTCAACCTTGACCCACAAATGTCAACCTTGACCCAATAATGTCGACCCTGACCTACATAGATCCGAAAGTGACTCTGTTCGCGCCATCTGAAAGTGACTCTATTCGCGCCATCCAAAAGAAAGCCAGAAAGGGTATCTAGATCTAGGTTCAAATCCATTATTCTACACTTGTACCTAAAAGAAAAAGGAGATTTTTTTTTGTGGGGGAGGGGTTTGCATTAGTCAAACCCCGGTTTTGGAATTAACCTCAAATATATAATTGAAATTACAAAAGTAAACAAAGAAAATGCATAAATTCACCTTGCTTCTAAAAGTCCTTGTGGCAGATTTGAATCATTGAATCCACAAGTACACCTCAAAATGTGGAATTTAGAAAGGTAGGATGTCTTCAATCTCTTGCTAATAGATCTCCAACACCAAGTCTTGAATGGGTTCTTGACTTTGGAATAGGCTTGGAAGAAGGTGGATGGAGAGATCACCAAAAGGGCACTATATAGCTTGAATCCTTCAATGGCCTCCAATGGATCTCCTTCATGAAAATGGATGCTTGAATGGATGAATTCTTTCTTAAAATATTTTTTGATTTCTTTCTTGATGATGTTTCTCAATTTCTCAAGGATGCATAGGCTTCAATAGAGAACTTTGTATCACCTCTTGATGCTTAGAAAACTTAGAGAAAATGAGAGAGAAAGCTTCCCTTTTATATGAGATTAGGGCACAATCTTCTAAGGAGGCCTACATAGGAGGATTAAATTCCTATTAAAACCTTTACCCCTAGGAGAGGACATATATTAAATATAATTTAGGAATCAATGCTTTGGAACCCGAAACAGCCGACACAGAAGCGGGAAATACTTTTTGCAAAGGCCGACCTCCAAAATTAGTGAGACCCTGGGATCTGAACCCTGGGTCAAGGTCAAGGTCAACCCTGACCTAGGTCAGGGTCAAGGTTGACATAGACCTAAAAGGTCGACCCTGACCTTGAAGCCTAGAATCACCAATCTGCAGTCCAGAATGCAGAAATCAGGCTAAACATGAGTGGAAAGAGGGACAGAACAGGGGGGAAGCCATGTCAAGATCAGGAACCCATTCAAGGTGCTTTCCATGACCCCAAACCACTTCCTCGGAAGGCTAAACATTTCTACAATGGAAGTGCTTCCATTTTCCAACTATACATTTAGCCCCCACTTTAGCAAGAGTATGAGTTCAACACAAACTCTTGGTGAAGGAGAATATACAGAAAAGACAATCTTATTGAATCCAAAAGGGATAAAGAAACCCTCAAGCCCCAAAGGGACTTAATTCTTTATCAAACCTAAGATCCTGATAAGAGAGACATCACTTAGTTAAGTAGAGAGAGAAAAGGGTGTGATTATCTTGCCCAATGAGAACTTATGTCTTATTGTGAACCACACAAAAAGTGTAACTGGAAAGATGGAAT
>MU225988.1:984023-1019501 GCA_018584345.1 Thuja plicata
TGATCATTATCACGGAGAAATTTCTTAAGAGCCTCTATAGCTTGGATAGAATCTTGATTATGGTTTTCTTGGATAAGCCAATTTCCCATTTTATCAAGTTCGGTTGAAAGGTTTTGCACTTGTTCAGAAGGAACCCTTAAAGTGTCATCTTCATCATGAGATCAATGGGAAGAGTTATGCTCCATGGAAGGATTGGAATCATGAGTTATCAAATTATCATCCAGGATCCTAAGGAAAGGAGAGGAAGACTCATGATCAAAGGAACCCATAAGTCTATGGCTTCTTCTAACTGGGATACTGTAAGTAGGACTAGATGTGGTAAAGCTCATACAACAATACAATGCCAATGAACTAATACAAAACTTTGATCAATTGAATTGAAATTTAATTTGAAAGAAAATGCAAGATCTAGCATAAACAATGTAAATCTAACACCAAAAAGAAAGAGTTGTCTATCGATGGTTCACCAAAATGTAATATATAAAAAAATGGTTGTTTTATTGATTGATTATGATTATTGATTAGGATGTGATTGATGTGTAAATTGTCCTTTAAGTTGCCTAGAATGTATTTAATTCCTTAACCCTAATTGAATTTGTATTGATTAAGTATTGCAATTGTGATTAAGGAGAAGATAAGATTTTTCTTTTTATCCTCAAATGCACAAATGGGAGATCCAAGTTGATCAACCCCAAGGAAGGGCTAATGCACAAATGAATCAACTATTTGGAAAGGAAAATAACAAAGGAGATATCTTAAATTATATTAATTATAAGTATGGAAATGATATATGATAGTAATTGAAGAGATAGAAGAAATGCACTAACCTTGAAATATTACAGATCAAAGAATGCTATTTTCTGAGGTCTGTAGACCATTTCTAGAAATATTGATAGTTGATCCCGAACTGAAACACAGAGACGAACAAAACCCAAAAATATTTTTCTATTCCAATGTCATCTTATGAAAAAGGTCGACCTTGACCCACAAATGTCAACCCTGACCTGCACAGATCTAAAAGTGACTCTGTTCACGCTGTCCGAAAGAAAGCTAAAAAGGGTATCCAGATCTAGGTTCAAATCCACTGTTCTACACCTATACCTACAAGAAAAAGGAGATTGTTTGTTGTGGGGGAGGGGTTTTCCTTAGTCAAACCCTAGTTTTGGAATTAACCTCAAATATATAATTGAAATTGCAGAAGTAAACAAAGCAAATGCATAAATTCACTTTGATTGTGAAAGTCCTTGTGGCAGATTCGAATCCTTGAATCCAAAAGTACACCTCAAAAAGTGGAATGTAGAAAGGTAGGATGTCTTCAATCTCTTGCTAATAGATCTCCAACACCAAGTCTTGAATGGGTTCTTGACTTTGGAATAGGCTTGGAAGAAGGTGGATGGAGAGATCACCAAAAGGGCACTATGTAGCTTGAATCATTCAATGGCCTCCAATGGATCTCCTTCATGAAAATGGATGAATTATTGCTTGAAATGTTTCTTGATTTCTTGCTTGATGATGTTTCTCAATTTCTCAAGGATGCATAGGCTTCAATAGAGAACTTAGTATCACCTCTTAATGCTTAGAAAACTTAGAGAAAATGAGAGAGAAAGCTTCCCTTTTATATGAGATTAGGGCACAATATTCTAAGGAGGCCTACATAGGAGGATTAAATTCCCATTAAATCCTTTACCCCTAGGAGAGGACCTATATTAAATATAATTTAGGAATCAACGCTTCAGAACCTGAAACAGCCGACCCAAAAGTGGGAAATACTTTTTGCAAAGGCCGACCTCCAAAATCTGTGAGACCCCAAGATCTGAACCCTGGGTCAAGGTCAAGGTGAACCCTGACCTAGGTCAGGGTTGAGGTTGACATAGACCTAAAAGGTAGACCCTGACCCTGAAGCCCAGAATCACCAATCTGCAGTCCAAAATGCAGAAATCAGGCTAAACAAGAGTGGAAAGAGGGACAAAATAGGGGGGAAGCCATGTCAAGATCAGGAACCCATTCAAGGTGCTTTCCATGACCCCAAACCATTTACTGGGAAGGCTAAACACATCTACAATGGAAGTCCTTCTATTTTCTGACTACACATTACCTATGTCATATTTTGTTGCAGGAGTGTAAGTGTCGGTAAGAGCTTAACTTGGAGCTTGTTGACCTCATCTTTGTATTTCATCTCTGCAAACTAAATTTGCTATCTTTATTTCCTAGCCTCTATGATTTGTTCATTATGCAATTTAAGTGCTTCTTCTGTGTTGGCTAGATTTTGTGTACTGGACTTAAGATCAACATCTATTTTTTCTATCTTGTCGGTATACTCCTAAGTGAGTAGATCTAAAGTGTACAATTTCTTTATTAAGGTAATGTAACTTCTGACATAATTGGATCAATTGTACTTACCAATTCAGATAGCTTGACCTTTTTCAGTGCCACTTCTTGGCTTATTTTCTATGCGAGCTTGAATTCATACTTTTGTTCAAGTCTCTCTTCCATAGCCTTCTCAGCATCGGTATTTTGAGATGTTATTGCCTCTATGAGTATAACCAATTGATGAAGCATTGGAGCTTTTTGATCAATATCTATGTCTAGTACAATCTGTTGAAGTATATTTCTTGCTACTTCTAGTACCTTGGCCTCTTTTTCCACTCTCTTCATCTTTTCTTGTATAGCTTTTCTTTCAGAGAGCTTTGCATCTTTTGTCAATGCTGTCGGATCCAATGATCTTGGATCACATACTGGAATCTCAATAATTTCATCGAGAGTTACTAGATTCTTATTTTTTCCTTTCTTCTTCTTTGAGATTTGAGGGGATGCATATATATGAACTACCATAGCTCGGTCATTTGTTTGTTCTGAATTTCTTGGTGAAGGTTTTGTAGATGATGCATCTTGTGTCTTCTGCTCTGTGGGCACTTGTCAGTTATGTGATGACGTCTCTTCATTAACCTTGGGTGTTTCTGCAGAATGTGCTCTTGATTTCTTTTCTATCTCATCCTTCTTTCCTTCTTCACCTTTCTTTGAAGGCTTTTCCCATGTTTCCTTTTGAGTTTCTTCCTTATTTTGATCAATAGATGTATCTTTATGATCATCATTTTCAGCTTGCTCTGCAATTGTATCTTTTGTTCCTTTGGCTTCTTCATCACCCTTGTATTTGGGTGTTCTTGTTTCCTTTTCATTTTATCCATTATTTCCCTCTAGTATGTTTATTACCATCATTAGGAAAAGAATATTACTTTGAGTTGTGGCTTGGGGTTTGTCAATATTGGTGTCCTACTCATCGGTTAGAGCCTTGTTAGCAGTGACATCCTCATCTTTTGGTATATCTTTTGTAGGGTCTTTCACTTTTGAGTGCATGATTGAAGTGTCCTACACTTGTTCATCAACAATGTTAATTATCTTACCATCTAATGTCTGCAGTACTTGATGACTTTGTTGATCCTTAAGTGTGATAAATATTACATCATCTTTCTTTTTAGATCATTGTCAGAATCATAGTGAGTGATATCTTGGATATTATCATCCATGCCTATATCTAATTTAATAGGCTCATCATCACTTTCTTGATTGTCCAGAGCAATATGCTGAGGACTTGCATTATCTATCTCCTCCTCTCTGTGAGGTGTGTTTGTAAGAAGTAATTGCTTCTCAACACTTGTTGACTCTGCTGGTAGATCTAGGAGTTGTCTCCATTTGGTTTCTATCATTGAATCTAGTTCTATAAACTTGTTCTCTAGTACTTTTTAAGCCCTTATTTTGGCTACAAATTTACTTGAGTGTTTCTTTAGTACTTCTTTTATCTCTTCAACTTTGGATTAAAGAGGCACTAGTCTCACAAGTACTCTTTCTCTAGCTTATCTCTCTATTTGCAAGGCATATGACCACTATAGGTATACCCTTTTACCTAGCTCTTTAGGTATTTAACTTACAAATTCTGCAGTGGCATACTTGTTTTTTATCATTTATTTTATGACTGCCTCTTGTATTTTTTTCTGATGCTCTGGATTCAATGTATCCCATTGTTTGATCTTTTTATCAGTCATTGTGCCATGAGTAGAAATTGATTTGGCAGCTTCATCTACTATTTGATTTCTGAAGTTCTTCTTTACTACATCTAGCTCATCATCTTTGGTGTCATCCAAGTCAGCCTTTGTCCTAACAAACCTTTTTCTCTTCTTTGGTAGTGTAGTTTTGATAGGTTGTTGTCTTGTTCTTTTTGCTGGCTGCTTCCTCATATAGGTCCTTACTTGATTTTTCTTAAGTGGTGTAGTATCGGTTGTAGCAGTTTGACTTCTTGTCCTTTTCTTCTTTATAGGAGGTGTAGATGGAGGTGTATCAGATTCAGTAGCCTCTGTATCTGATTTCTTTTCTTCTATTTTTTCACCAATGGTGCCCTGTTCATCGATTTCCTCCTATTGATCCTGCTCTTCCTCCTCTGTAACCGATAGAATCTTCTTGAGATTCTTAACCATTTTATCCTTCTTGTTTATATTTTTCTTGACTTCTAGGCCTTTTTTATCTTATATTTGGCCTCCTCATAAGTTCCAAACCTTGGTTTTTTCTTATCAACAGGATCATTGATCAGTGCCTCAATTGCACTTGTAGCTTGATCAATATTGATCTCATAGTCTAATAGTGCTAACCAAGATGTTCTTGGTACAATTGGTTTGATATGTGTGTAGTCTGTGTCTGCCATAAAACATATCTCATGTTCATGTTTTTCAACTAGTTGTTCTGGAATCCTAGTTCTCTCCATCTTTTCCTTGAACTTAAGGAAGTATGCAGACATAACAGACTCAAATTTGTCTCCTAGTGACTTAATTAGTTCACTAATCTATTGGGTTACCAGTTTGGTAGAGTCCCATACAACTTTACCTACTGAAGGAAAGTATTCTTGAAAATAGAAAAATATTCACATGATAAGAGATCCAAACATACATGTGTTTCTCTTTGCAGACCTGATTTTGATCATTTTTTCATCAAGTTATTTCAAGAGGATCTCACACAGATCCATCTAAATTCCTTTTGTTACAATCATGTAAGCTATGTTTACTGTTGTTGTAGAAAAATTGTTCATTCTGCTAGCCTGAAAAACTTTGTACCCAACAACACATGCATCAAATGTTAGCTCTTCATCAGTAGTTGTGTTTACTTTGAGAC
The DNA here is from genome assembly GCA_018584345.1 of Thuja plicata. NCBI lineage: Eukaryota > Viridiplantae > Streptophyta > Pinopsida > Cupressales > Cupressaceae > Thuja > Thuja plicata. The sequence continues at coordinate 989,181 of MU225988.1, forward strand.
CTCTATTGTCTCCTTCTGCATTGTTGAGTTTTGTAACTTATTTCATGGATGGATGCTTGTGTTCCCTAGGCTTGTTGGTTATTAGAAAATAGTGACAATGTGAAGAACATCCTTGGTTATTTGTTTGGGTTGGTCTAGCCATAGTTTGTTGTCATTCTTCCTGCTCAAGACTAACCTAATCTATTCTATTTTGAAATCCCTCAGGAAATGTAGGGCATTGGTTAACCCTTTGACCTCCAAGTGTTTTTGCTCTTCTTTTAGTTTTCCTTCAACATCACATAGCTTCTTGAAAGCTTCGTCCATTTCAAGATCACCTAATTCTGTGATCTTGGAGTGAATATAAGACCTAACATCTTCTATGAGCAAAACCCTAGGAAGAATTTTTGAAAATGCATCAGCTTCATCGGGTTTCGATACAATTTATGGATATATTTTGTACTTAGGCTCTACACAGGTGTTATTCTTGATCAGTTTTACCACATTCCTCTTATCATTCTTTATATTGGTGGTTCTTGATATGGTTGCCATTGTATTTCAAGTTTCTAGGGTATTCTTGAAATTAGGGATTTCTTGATAAAATAATGACAGAGATCTTTTGGTGCCTTTGGTACTTAATTCAATTCACAATAGTGATGAAGGATCTATTTTCTGTGTGTTTAATTGATCTGGAGATGCTTCTACTTTCTTCTCTTTGATCACTTAGTTTTTTCTCTGCTTTCTCTTCAAATCACGAGTGAAAAATGAAGTTGTCCTGTCGACTATTTATAGACTTTTTGACCTAATTCTTTGCAATAAATTCTCAAAAAATCATCAGGACGTGAAGATAGGTTTTATCGGGAGGATGTTTCAAATCATCATCGGTGAAGACATGATGCTTTAGGCAGTTGTTAACCACTTTGATTTTACCAACGGATATTGGTATTCTGTCACGACCATTTCTGAACTTTGCTTTCTTACTGACGGTCGTCGGGTTACTAGTTGACCAGTAATTTCAGATAAGTGTAAACAACTCATTAATGTGTTCACTGATGATTTTCGGTAAGTGTTTACCAACGGTTTTTCTTTCTTAGATTGGTAACAAGTAAAGTAATATGCATCTTTGGATTATGCATATTTTGACTATCTATCAATTTGTATAACGGAACTGATGCAAAATATAACTTGGTATAGTGTAGCTTCATACTTACTTGTTTAGCTCAAGTGGGGTTGGTGGTGTCACCGGATCCATTGGATAGGGTGTCACCATTTGCATTGCTTGGTCTAGCTTCATCATTGTTTGAAGCTTTTATGCACATTTTGTCTCTTGCCCTTCGGATATCTTCAATGGTGTTTCCATTGGGATATGTGCTTGTTTCTGTCAATCAATCTTTGCAATATTTCTTGAGGTGACCAACTTTATGATAGTGTAAGCATGCCATTCCGGGGTTTGACCAACCTCTAGACCTTTTGGTCTATGCTCTCATTCAGTTTGCAGCAATGTGACCATATCTTCCACATGCTATACAGTTTGTCTAAGTGTTGTAATCCCATACATATTGATTACCGATTCTCTTTGGTTGATAAGGAACTTCTTTACCTTTTGGCTTCCATTCTTGCTTTTTATTTTTCTAGCATTCTTCAGATGTGTGCCCATTAATCTTGCATGTAGGACAATATTTGTCCATGTAGGTTTCCTTCTTTGGTTTTTCTATCTTGCTCTTGCATTCATAAGCCTTATGTCCTTTCTTGTTACATTTATAACAGAATCCTATAAATGAAGATGTAGGTGTAGATTTAGGTGTACCTTTCATTTTACCTCTGCATACATTTGATGTGTGCCCTTTCTTTCCACAATGCTTACATGATAGCTTTCTTGGTCTTGTATTTGCATAGACATTCTTTGGATTTGATGATTCTCCATTTTTGGTAAAGCCTATACCATTGTTATTGTTGACTCTTAATTATCCTTCAAGAAAGTCATCCATTCTTTTATTACTTTCTTCAGCCTTTCTGATAATCTCATTATGTTGTTGCTGAATTCTAACCTCATGCTTTAGCTTTTCATTTTCTTCTCTTAGTTCACCGATAATCTGTATTCTTTCAGTGAGTTCTACATTTATTCTATTTGCTTCTTGACTCATAAGGATTATCTGATTTGTGAGATCATGGTGATGCTTTGCATGTCTTTGAATTTCCATTTCCTTTTCTTGTAAATTTTCTCTATAATCTTCCTTCTGTCATCAATAGAAATTATTCTCTCTATTTCAGCTTTTTGGACAGAAGTCATCACATCAATCATTCTTACCATCTCGGTCTCTTGACCGATTTGCAGCATCTTTATTTTCTCAGTCAGATGTTGATTGATCTCCTTTAGATTTGTGATGTTCTCTTCTAATGTATCTGATGTATTACTTGCATTTGATCCTGAAGATTTAAAGAAATCTGGAATCTCTTCTTCTTGATAGTATTTTTCATTGTTTCGGGTAGCCATACCTTTTCTTTCATCTAGCAGCTCTCTCATCTTGATTCTTGCTTCTTTATACTATTCATAGAACATCTGTATCTCAAGATGTTTGTTCTCAATATTCTTATCAAGTTTGTACTTCACCATTCTAAGATATTTTCTCTTAAGACTTTGAAATTTTCCAAGATACTATAGCTCTGACACCAATTTTTGGAATTAATGGGAAGTAGTGCTGAGACGGGAGAGGTGAATTAGTACCTCTCAAACTTTTAACACCTTACACAATTCATCATTAGTAATCTTTCAATTCTGATTTACCAACCATTACTATTATTCTTTCTTATGTATATATTGTTTGATCATAATCTTTATTAGTTTTCTATCATTCATAGAAACAGTCATGAAACTGATAAACACATAACACAAGGTATGGTATCTCAGAAAACTCCTATTAGGAAGTAAGAACTGCGGTGGGGAAGGTACCCACCAAACTTCACTATATGCAAAATGGAAGGGAGCCGGTTAAGGCTTACAATTTGATCACTTCTGATGATCTACCCTATTAAGAATATTAAGGTGGAGACCTGTTAAGATCTACTCTGTTAAGAGCTTTAGAAACACTGATTTAAGTGTGCACTCAGTTATGAGATTTACAATAGGACAGTTAAGCCCACCTTTCTTGAAAGGATTTCATTAGTGTACTACACTTGTTAGAATGAGTAGAAATGTTGACCTGATTGTATGCAATCTACTATTTCTGATTTATAGATCCATTAAAGCTTTTAAAATAATAATATCACCTTAAGTGATTGATGAATACCTTTTCTCTGCTTGTCGATAGCCTCTATTCTGTTCTTGAAAACTGATTTGATTATGTTTGTGTTCTTCTGCATGAATTCTATGTCTGTTCTTTAGTTTCTCTCCGTGGCTACTACCTTCATTGATCATCCTTTTTACTCAATGGATTGAGCATCTATTTATACAAATATTTGACCTATCTTGGAATTCACATATTACAATGTTAACTCTTAGATCCAAGGTTTACAACTTGACCTTGATCTTTAGTTTGCATGTTTTAAAATAGTAAAACTAATTAAAACAATAATAATTACATTTCTTCCTCCACACATAATGGATTTAAGAGCAAATAAGGAAGTTATAAATACAAATTTAGTGATTTATCTGACGTGGAAAGTCAGATCCACTTTTTGCAAGCCACAAGGTCTGATCTTCATCAATGATCTACGTGTAATCTCCTAATCTTTGCTGACCTTTGACTTTGTCTCAATATCTTGTGCAATACATACATCTGGGATGAGATTAATGGTCCATGTTAAGCCTCCAAATATTTCTCTTAACTCCAATTCTATCTCGCGATCACGCGACTAAGGAAAAAAGAAAACCATGTCTTAACCTGAGTCAGATCATGAGATCATGTGAATAAAGAAATCTCGAAGTCGCGGGAAGAATAGTTTGACCCCTGGTTTATCAAAAGATCTAGCATGAGCTATAGGATTAGAACAAGATCAATGATCTATGCATGATATAAGAACAAATAACTTAACTTCAAGTCCATCTGGAGATCACGCAAGTGAAGGAAAAAACAAACTAGACTTTAACTCTAATTTTATCTAGAGATCATGAGATAGACTGAGTCACTAAATATCCCAATTCTTGGACTAAATCTAGTTTCATCATGAGACTTAGCGCACAACACCTGATCAAAATCAAATCAATGGCATGTGCTTAATCTCCAGATGGAAAGAGCATATTTTGTTTTCTTTCAAGATCACGAGACTAAGGGTCGCACTAAGTCGCTGAATGAGATGGAATATTCCCTTTGGGTTATGAGATTAAGAGATAGACAAGGAAAATGTTGATGCACACATGATAAAATAATAACTTAAGTCACTCAAAAAAGGTAATGAATAAATAGACCAAGTCATGAATGAGATAGAGTTTTAAACATGAATTCAAAGGGTTTGTTACATCTAGGGCTTCATGACAAGAACCAGGGATAAAACTAGTGACCTAGCAATATGGAAAGAATAAAATAAAGATTAGAAAGAATGATAGAAACATATAAGTTGGGATCTACCCTTGTGGGATCCTAATTTTTTTCCACTTGTAGCCAAATTTTATGGGATAGGAAGTTTGGGTAACATTTTTTGCGATTTCTAGTGAATGTCAGCCTGCTAGACATATAAAACCAGTGGCCTTATGACATTCCATTAGACATAGGAGTGTGTCTATATTTTTCACACAAGAGACTTCTAATAAGTAGGAGGATTGAAACTAGGAGGAGGAACAACAACCAAAATAGGAAAGAGCTATATATAAATAGGAACAAACTGTGCACAAGCACTTGGAGGAAAGAAGGGAAAAACTAAGCTAATCTAAACTAACTAGTACAGAAAAATGGTCAAATAAAATCATTCACTGGAATGTTAAAATAGCCACCTTTCCTCCTTAGGGTATCTTTCATTTAATGCATAATTATAGCTAACAAGACATGACGCATATAAAAGTATGTTAGAAAATATAGGATTGCCTCTTGAAAATGGGGTCAAGCTCACATAACTCAAATATATCATATGAGGATGTCTAAATTAACTCCTTTTGGGCCAAGTATCTGATGGGGAAGCCCCTTGATATGAAATATTTGGAGCTTTCTTTGATGTTCTCCTATTTATGATTCACATTCAAATATTGAGAGATAATCTGAAACACAGACAATCTCATCAACCTATTCTCCATGATCAGAGGATCATTATCCTCAATAGAACAAGTAGAGAGCTCTCTAGAAGTGCCAATTCCTTGAAGGTCTAGAATTGGTTTTTAACTCATGTCTATGCATATAATCTTTAGGAAGAGAGAAATCTAAGATCAGACCTCTTTCAACAGGAACATAACTTTGAACCTCTGCCCCAGGGGACAAATATTCCTCACATAATGTCACAAAAACCTTCTATGATATTGAAGAAATAATTTTCTTCAAGGTTTTTTGTCTATAAGATTTTCTTGGACGATCTCTTTTATAGTTGTAGGCTCATGAATTGGCATATCATCAGGATCAATTCCCGCCAACTGCTGCAAAATTATAGATGTTTTCATGACCATATCTTCTCCATCTGTCTCAAGAAAAGTAGGCAGATCATCAAAAAAAGACATGGTACCTTCCTCTTTGTCACTTCCTTGCTTATGGTTATCCTTCTATCCTAAATGACCTTCAGCCATAGGTAATGGCATGCCTTCTTCTTCATCAACACAAAAGGGAAGTTCATTATATAAATCAACCAAGAGCTCAAGTTGAGCATCAATCTCCACTTGTTCACTTTGTTGTCCCAACTTGTCACATTCATCACTCAACACTGACACCTCTGATTTTCTCTTCTCTTCATCACATGAAAGTTCATCATCCATAAGTCCTTTCTCTGATGCTTTACTATTATCCTTGAAAAGACTTGGCATCTCATAGCCAAGAGTTAGAGTCCATGAAATTTTCCATGGTAGTTCAATATCTTGAGAGACCAGAGGGGTCTCTTGGGATTAAAAAATGTCTTGAAAGAAATACCGTTGCATAGTGGTGGGCTAAAATTACCCAAGAATAGGCTCTTAGAAGGAATGAATTCTCCTAAAACTTGGGAAGCTAAAATTGGAAGATTTAGATGGAGATATAGAAGACATACCTTTTTTTAAGCTTGGGAAATTGAAGACCTTGTCCTTCAATTGCTGCTCCTTTGTAACCAGCGCTCTTTGATGACCTTCCCAAATAGCTTGCTACACTTCCACCTCAGGGAGACATGCTTGACAAGATAATACCTCTTGCTATAGGACCTCTGACTTATGTCCAGCAGGAAACTCATAGTTCATGAAAACAGGTGAATAATTTGGAGTTTCCTTTCCAAAGAATGGGTTTGAGTGATAGACAGTTTATCGGGTGCTTTGTATTGCGACCATCTTCTTGACAGGATTGTAGGGATGAAATGACCTCTTTATCAAATAGGTTTTTTAACCTTGATAGTTTTATTAATATTGTGGTCTGCTTTACTGATAGGATTTTTCTTGAGCTTGGTACCACTGGTTGAGACCTTGATTTTGTCCTTCCACATTAATCAACTCATTATTCATTAAATGCAATAAGCTCTTCATTTCTTGTTGACTACTTCTTAATTATTGTATCTCTTGGGAAGGGTATACTTTTAACTCCTTTCTGCTTTAACTAGCTAGAGGTTCTACTATATTAGGTATAGGAGTGAATGAAGGAATATGTAAAGGCATGTTGGGCTGAAAAATAGGGGAGATAAGCATGGGTGGCCTTGGGGTTATCATACTAGCCTTAATTAGACAATTTTATGCCCTAACAACTACATGAAAAGCCTGGGGTGATGAAGTGCCTCCCAAAGACTGAATCATGATAGATGTATTAAGAAATATAGAAAAGAACAATTTGTTGAAGGCCTTATATTAATAGGAATCCTATTCCATGTCTTAAAAAACCTACCATTAAAATATGTCATCTATTCTTGAGGGGATCTCTTGATAATACAGAGTTGCTCTACTAGAGACAAAGAGTCTAACTTATCCTTAGAGTATTTATTAAATACTTCTACAAGTATGTCCCATGAATTAATGGAGCCAACTTCTAGATTTCTAAACCATTCTAGGGCTTTACCCTTAAAAGAGGCCACCAAAAACTTGGTAGCCACACCTTCTTCAGTGATATTATGTATACCACAAATGGTAGCCACGTCTTTTATGTGCTCACAGACTGTTATTTGGCTTTCACCTCTGAAAGAAGGTATATGTTTTAGTGATGCTAGGGGCACATCATGGTGTTGGGAAAAATTTAATGGACTATCCTGATTAAAGGGTACAAATACAAATTGTCTTTCCATAACAGGGATCTATTTTTCTCATAAGATTTATTAGGATTGGATCTTTTTGTTCTTAACACCAATGGATTCACCAGATATGATTTGAAGATAAACTTATTTAGGTCAGTACTATGTAATCATCATATCAGAGATGTCATAGTTAAAAATGAAACTTCTTTTGTGGTCCCGCCGGGCGTGCCAGAATTGTTATACAGTAAATTTTGCACCATGTTAAGCACTAGATCCTGACAATATGGTATAACATGGGAATCATTTCTAGGTTGTGGGACCTCTCCTAATAGAAGTGAAGCCTCCAGATTATAGGTCATTTCCTATTGAATAACCACCTTATCTAATTTTAACATGAAAGTAAACTTGGAAGGCAAAGGGATAGAAGGGGTATTGAAGGAAAATAACTGAAAAGAAAATTATCCTACTAGGTGATACACATAAGGTAAGATGAATCATAATACAATGACCAAAACTAGCATTAAATCCTGGATCTAACAGAACACAACTTCCTGAGTAGGCTTGCATAAATATTACATAGAGAGGTTTGAAATCAAAAGAGGTTATTTAGGGAAAGAGAAAATTTCATAAAATAATAGAATATTCAGTGGAATAGACACGGACTGTGACTTCCAAACAGACATTCACTCTGGAAAATAAGCACAAAACAATATCCACAAGATCATCTAAATCAAATCATTTATAGTAGTGCACAAAGAAGAAGAAAGAAAGATGGATCAAGAACTCCAAGATCTCTCTAATACCAACCACTATATTATGCTTCAGTAAGAGAAATACAAATAAGAAAAAGCTTGAGGACAGAAAAAATGTCACAGAAAACCTTTGCATAATCTAGAATTCAATGAGAAATTACAAGAAAATGAAAACCTAAGGGCAGAGAGAATACTACAGAAAATCTGGCATAAGCTAAAAACCCTAGCTAAAAAGCTTCTAAAAACTACTTATATACAAGCTCCCCTAGTACATAGGCTTAGGTGTCAATCCATTCGATCAGTTAGGGGAGAATTAGGGTTATAATAGATTTTCAATAAACAATGCAAAAACCATAAAATGATCAAGTTTGATCATCAATGCACTTGGGAAATATCTCAAAAGATCAAATACAGTCATGAATACATCTCCCATCACCACAAAATTGATTAGAGAAGTCAGGTCAAGCCATCTCTCTATTCTGCAACTTGAAAGACCACACCACCACCATGAAATCCTGAGATCAGATTTGAATATCTATTTATAATGGTAACAAGTGGCACAAAATACTTGATAAATAGCCCAAATTTGAATTTTTATCATCTTTAAAAAATGACCGTCAAATTCCTTGAAGTAACCCATGAGCACAGGATCTGATCTATCATGCAGCATGTAAGCACGATGCCTTAAAGATTAAATATCTTCATCTTGGCCATCGAGGGATTATGCCCACCATCAGATCTTCTTTACTTGCTATGTCTTTATCATTTCTGTAAAACTGAGACCCTTGATATCATCAGTGCCACATGTCATCTTGACATAATGCCTTGATCATTAGATTTCGAGCATATTTGCATTGAGGCTTTACACCTACTTTTTGATCAAATGGAACTTTCTTGATCTTTACCCTTAATTCTAACCCTAGCCTTAACTTCCCTTCGACTCTTCTTTAACCTCAAGTGTCTAAAATCATCCATGTCTCCAAGTTATGAGATTATTTCTCTAAGTTTGATTTTATTACGAGATGATGCGAGAATCATGAGATTAGGAAATGATCAACAATTGAGACTTGAGCTTGAGAGACTTTACTTTAACCCTAATTTATGCTGAGATCACGTGACTTAGTGTATCTTGCAATCACTGAATAAACCCAACTTGACTTGGCTCGACCACAAGTTCCATTATGATATTTTGCGCCATCCACATGATCTGAAAAAAATCAATGACCACACTTAATCTCGAGATCATAGAAGCATATTCCCATTCATTGCGAGATTATGTGACAACCATCTGATAAAAAATACATCTGTGACCTACGCCAAAGCTCTGAACCTTAAAAGCATATTTATTTTCATTGGGATATTATGAGAGAGCCATAAGATCAAAACATGATTGACAACTTAGATGATAACTTGACATTAACTTTATTGCAACCCTAATTCATTCTGAGATCATGTGACTGAGCCTATCTCGCAATCTACATGTATCTGACCTAACCATGGTTTGATTCAAAGATCTAGAACCATCCCCAGGATCATCTCAACATCAATGGCCACAATTTTATCTTTATAAACTTTGAAACTAATTTGAATCTCATTTCCTTGACCATGATCTATTCGAAGATTCAGCGAGTGATGGAAAATCTAAGTCACTGGATGAAAATACAACCCAAGGGTTTATTTTGAGATCAGGCAAGAACCACAATATCAAAACTAAATCAACAACTCATCTTTAATAATTGCAAACTCTGAAACTTAACCTTTCTTTAACTTCTTTGACCTGGGTATGTCTAGAGATTCAACGAGTGAAAGAAACTCAAAGTCATTGGATGATTTTCTAACCCCGTAGTTTATTCTAAAATCTTATGCCATCCATAGGATCAAATTTGCATTGATGGCTCAGATCATAACTTTGTGGGCCCATCTTTAACTTTACCATACTTGATCATGACCCTATTCCATCTAGAGATTCAATGACTCAAGGAAAATCTAATTCTCTAGATAATTACTTAAACTCTAGGTTTGTTTCAAGATTTTACGCCAGCCATAGGATCTGATATGCATCAATGATCTGCACATAATCTCCTGATCTTTACTAACCTTTGACTTTATCTCAAGATTTAGCACAATCCACACATCTAGGATGAGATTAATAGTTTGTGTTAAGTCTCCAAATCTTTCTTTTAATTCCAACTCTATTTGGTGATCATGCAAATAATGAAAAAATAAAACCATATCTTAACCTGAGTCGGATCACGCAATCACGCAACTAAAGCAATCTCAAAGTTGCAGGATAACGAATAGCTCAACCCCTAGTTTATCATGATATCTAGCACGATCCATAGGATTAGAACAAGACCAATTATCTCTGTGTGATCTCAAAAAAAAAAAATTAACCACAAGTCCATCAAGAGAGCACGCAACTGAAAGAAAAAACAAATGAGACTTTAACTATGAGATCAACTGGCGATCATGAGATAGAGTACGTCACTGAACCTCCTAATGCTTGACTAACTTTTGTTTCATCATGAGACTTAGTGCACAACACATTATGAAAATAAAATGAATGGCATGCGCTTAATATCCAGATGGAAAGAGCATATTCCTTTTTCTTTCAAGATCACAAGACTAAGGGTCGCGCTAAGTTGCTGAATGACATGGAATATTATGTCTGAGTTGCGAGATTAAGAGATAGCCAAGGAAAATTTTAATGTGCACATGATAAAATAATAACTTAAGTCACTTGGAAAAGGAAATGAATAAATAGACCAAGTCAAGAACGATCTAGAGTTTTTAACATGAATTCAAACAGTTTTTTGCATCTAGGGATTCATGATATGAACCAGGGGTAAAACCAGTGACTTAGCAATATGTAGAGAACAAAAAAAGACAAGAAAGCATGACAAAAATATACAATCTTGGATCTACCCTTGTGGGAGCCTCATTTTTCTCCACTTGTATCCGAATTACATAGGATAGGAAATATGGGCAATAGTTACTAAAAATATGGTGGAAAGTAAAAATTTTAGGAGTGATTAATTTGTAGAAAGGAACAATGAAGATAGTAAGAAGGAACCTGACGATTATGAGAATTTTTTATATGTTCAATATAATGTTTGTGATACTTACCTAGAGAACCTAACGAGAAGGAAGATGAATAAGAGTTCTACAACTGAATATTGATGTTGAAGAACTGAGAGCTACCAAGCCTATTTTGGAAAATTATGTGACAAGGCACCATTCCACGAGCAATATTATTGGAAATAAGGATGTTGGAGTGATGCCTAGAAACAAGGAAAGAGACAATACATGTTTGATATTTGCATTTGAGCCAAAGAAAGTTAGAGAAGCACTAGATAATGAATATTGGATGAAAGAAATGAAAGAAATAAAAGAAGAGTATGATCAAATTGAGAAGAACAAGACATGGACATTAGTACCAAGGCCTAAAGACAAAAATGTTATTTGTACTAAATGTATTTTCATAAACAAACTCAATGAGCATGGAGAAGTTATCAAAAATAAAGATAGATTGGTTTGCAAAGGTTATGCACAAGAAGAAGGTATTAACTATGGAGAGACTTTTGCACCTAGTTCTAGATTGGAAGGAGTTAGGATACTTATAGCTTATGCTTCTTACAAAGGATTTAAGGTATATCATATGGTTTTTAAGTCTGCATTTCTTAATGGGATACTTGAAGAAGAAGTATACAATGAGAAACTTGAATGATTCGTTGAAAACTCTAACAAGAATAAGGTATGTAAGTTATATAAACCTTTATATGGTTTGAAACAGGCAGCCTGACCATGGTATGAGAGAATGCACTCTTATCTAATCAAAATAGGATTTCAGAGAACAAGTGATAACAATAATGTTTACTTGAAATGTGACAGTGATAACAAAGTTTTTATTGTTGAATTTTTTGTTGATAATATTATTTTTGGAGGCAATGACACTTTATGTAAAGGATTTTCTGATGAAATGAGGAAAGAGTTTGAAATGTCAATTATTTGAGGATTAAGTTCTTTCTAGGTCTACAGATACAACAAGTTACTGGATGGATCTATATTACACAAGCTAAGTAGATCAAAGAGATATTAAAAACCTTTGGTATGGAAGATTCCAAGCCTGTTGTAACACCTATGGTTACTGGATGTAAATTATCTAAAGAGGATGAAACACAATAGGTGGATAATACTATTTACTAATCCATGATTGGTAAATTACATTATGTTGTTCACAGTAGACCTGATATAGCACACGTTGGATTGTTGCAACATTTTCTTCTAATCTAAAGGAAACACAAATGTCAACGGTAAAAAGAATTTTGAGATATCTGAAAGGCACAAAAGAATTTGGTTTATTGTACAAGAAAGGAGGTAATTTTGATCTGCAAGTCTACATTGGTGCAGATTGGGCTGGAAACATTGATGACAGGAAAATTACTTGAAGGTATGAAATAAGAGATCATAGATCTGGTTACTATTTTTTGTGATAATACAAGTCCTATTAATATATCAAAGAACTCGATTATGGATTCAACGACAAAGCACATTTATATCAAGTATCACTACTTGAGAGAACAAGATCAAGAGAAGAATGTGAGATTGGAATATGTGAATTCAAAGGAAGAATTAGATGATATCTTTACAAGGCCACTACCTAAAAATTCTTTTGAGTATCTCAGAGATAAATTAGGGATTCTTCCCTTATCCAATATTCACTAAAGAGCATGAGGCATGCTACACCAATTCTATATTTCATTAGAATATCTATTACTGAATTAATGTTAATATGACCCACTTTAGGTGATTCTTGTAGTTGTGAATTTTTTTTTTGTATGCAATGATTTATGAGTACATGTCATGTATAATCTATTACTGGAAAAAAATTTCAGGAGTATAACTTTTTGGCATTGTTGTCAAAGAGGGAGAGAATGAATTGATGATATTTACCCTTAAGAGAGATATTGATGAATTGGGAGAGAATGAATTTATACTATTTACTCATGAAGGAGAATCAAAATGTGTGCTATAGAAACAAAATATTTATCCAAGAGGGAGATTCAGATTGAAAGTTCAGAGATCAAAGTGGAAACCTAAATATCAACACAGAGGGTGTTCAATTAGGTATTTAAGTATTGTCATCATCAATTGCTATAATACTATTATAATTGTCGCTATCAATGCCAAAGAGGGATGTTGTTAATCAAATGATAAAGATCTATGGAGATGATGAAGATCGCATGATACCGAGTATCATGATTATAGAAATGCTTAGACCAGTTGACGTATTGTCATTGATGTTAAGTAATTGATTAATTGATTTTTATTATGTTACCATATATTAAGAGGACAAGTTAAATGGGTGAAAAATATAGATCAGAAAATGATGAAGTAATGATGATATAGTTGTTTGATACTATATATTTGATGTTATCAAATTAGTACAATTGACTGATCAGGTTAGAAACTGTAAAGAGTTAAAGTTATGACTGAATGAGTTACTTTACCGATCTAGATAGAGTGAGTCATTAGAATGTTATGTAAGTCGGTCATGCATTTACCAAACACTGAGTGAAAGTCAAGCACCGACCACCGAAGATGAGTTAGACATTAAGAAGTGAATGAAGATAATTACCAAGTTTCAAAGAAAGTTTTATCAAGTACAAAATATTGATTATAAATGATGATAATATTGAATTTAATTGGAAGAGACAATGAGATGGATGAGGATACAAATTAAATGAAGGTTTTTGTGGAATATCTACAAATGTGAAAATTCAATGAGAATATCTAAGGTGAAGATCAAGTGGTTAAACTGAATTGTTAGAGTTCCAAGAAAAGTACACGTTCCAAGGTAAAAGTGAAATGGTTTACTCAGCTGAGAATTATGAAGACAATGATCGAACAAAAGAGGGGTAAGTGTACAAATATGGGGGACCAAAAAGAGGGTATAAGATGCCACTTTTTTCTGATATCACAAAATTATGAACTTCAACAAGAAATTGAGGATAGTTAGACTAAAAATTTCAAAATGTGACAAAAACAAGAGTTGTTATACTCAGAATCTAGTTTCTAAACTACTAGTTTATTTTAGAAATAGTAGAGATTAAGGACCTCATAAAAGGGGAGCACAAAATGTGGTACTATTTTTTGTGAAAAAAACATAACATAGTTTCTGGTGTGCTCCCCCTAAAATGTTAACTTTTCAAAAAAAAAAATAATCGCTCAGGTGAGAAATTAGCTAACAACACCTAGTTTATCCTAGATTTTTATACTAATTTTTTGATGAAAGTATAATTTTTTGCAATTTTGCGAAGTGGACACTCCTAAAAATGTGAAATTTATGTGTGTTCCCCCTAGAAATCATTAAAAACTAATCAAAAATCAAAAAATGTTTTTTTAAAGTGTGTAGAATGGAGTGTAGTTTCTCAAAATGTAATTTGTTTCAAAATTTGATGAACGAGCCAAAATCTAAGCCCGAATAAATACACACTGGTTTTTGACAAAAAATAGACATACAAAAGAAATTAGATATGAAAATCTTAACATAATGAGAATTCAAAACAAATTATATGGTCAGATAGCTAGTTAAGAGACCTAAAATATCATGCCATCTGATTTTATCATTATTTAACCATGTGCAAACCTGATGGGGAGCACACAAGAAAAAATGTTATTTATTTAAGGTTTTCTAGAAAACACATCTTAGACTTGTTTCAATCCTCCAAGCCTCTAAATTGGATCTCCAAGGTAAATCCAAGCCTTAGGATTGGTAAAATTTAATGTAGTTAAAAGCACACACACACTATAGTGCGCTAGTGCATTGTAAATTTATGGTTTACATAGAAAGTACATGGTATAGTGTGTGTGCACTATACCGCATAAGCACTATGTAAACCATAACAAACTCCTTAAGGAAGGGAGATACAATGAATAAGAAGGTGGGGGAGAGAGAGAGAGAGAGAGAGAGAGAGAGAGAGAGAGAGAGAGAGAGAGAGAGAGAGAGAGAGAGAGAGAGAGAGAGTTTCATAGGTGTGTGTAAGGGAGAGAGAGAGATAGAGATACAAAAGTGAGAAGGTGAGAGACTGAGTTTAGAAGGTAGAGAGAGAGAGGGGGGGGTGAGAGACATGGGTGAGAAGGATCCTACGACACCTTATAACACCTTAAGGCCCATTAGGAAGCCAAAGAGTATATCTTATAGATCGTAAGGTGTCATAAGGGGTCATAGGACCCATTAATGACTCTTATGACCTCTTATCACACCTTACATCCCATTTGAAAGCCTATGAGTACATCTTAGGGGTCATGAGGTGTCTTAAGGGGTCCTAGGACCCATTAATGGGTCCTACAACCCCTTATGACACCTTACAACCCAATAGGAAGCTTAAGAGTACAATCTTAGGTGTCTTAATGTGTCTTAAGGGGTCTTAGGACCCATTAATGGGTCCTACGACCCCTTATCACACCTTACAACCCATTAGGAAGCCTAAGAGTACATCTTAGGTGTGGTAAGGTGTCTTAAGGGGTCCTAAGACTAATTAATGGGTCCTACAACCCCTTATGACACTTTATGACCCATTAGGAAGCCTAAGAGTACATCTTAGGGGAAGTAACGTGTCTTAAGGGGTTTTAAGACCCATTTATGGGTCCTATGACCCCTTATAACACCTAACAACCTGTTAGGAAGCCAAAGAGTACATCTTAGGGGTTGTAAGGTATCTTAAGGGGTCTTAGGACCCATTAATGGGTCCTACGACCCCTTATGACATGTTGCAACCCAATAGGAAGCCTAAGGGGTCATAGGACCCATTAATGGGTCCTAAGACCCCTTAAGACACCTTACAACCCATAAGATGTACTCTTAGGCTTCCTAATGGGTCGTAAGACCCCTTATCACACCTTATGACCCATTAGGAATTATAAGAGTACATATTGGGGGTTGTAAGGTGCCTTAAGGGGTCCTAATATGTATTAATGGGTCCCACGACCCCTTATGACACCTTACGACCCATTAGGAAGCCTAAGGGTACATCTTAGGGGTCATATGGTGTGTTAAGGGGTCTTAGAACCCATTAATGTGTCCTATGACCCCTTATGTCATGTTAACACACATTAGGAAGCTTAAGAGTACATCTTAGGAGTTGTAAGGTATCTTAAGGGGTCCTAGGACCCATTAATGGATCCTATGACCCCTTATGACACCTTACAAACCATTAGGAAGCCTAAGAGTACATCTTAGAGGTCGTAAGGTGTCTTAAGGGGTCCTAATATCCATTAATGGATCCTACGAACCCTTATAACACCTTATGACCCATTAGTAATCCTAAGAGTACATCTTAGGGGTCCTAAGGGGTCTTATGGTGTCCTAAGATGTAGTAATATGTCCTATGACCCCTTGAGACCCTTTAATATGTACTAGGAACCCTAAGATGTATTCATAGGGTTCCTAAAGGGTCATAAGGTGTCTTAAGGGGTCGTAGGACCCATTAATGGGTCCTACGACCCCTTATGACACCTTACAAACCATTAGGAAGCCTAAGAGTATATATTAGGGACCGTAAGGTGTCTTAAGGGGTCTTAGGACACATTAATGACTTCTACGACTCCTTATGAACCCTTAAAACCCCTTAGGAAGCCTAAGAGTGCATATTAGGGGTCATAAGGTGTCTTAAGGGGTCCTAAAAACCATTAATGTGTCCTATGACCCCTTATGACACCTTATGATCCATTAAGAAGGCTAAGGGTATAACTTAGGGGTCTTGCAGTGTCTTAATGGGTCTTAGGACCCTTAATGGGTCCTAAGACCCCTTATCAAACCTTACAACCCATTATGAAGCCTAATAGTAGATCTTAGGGGTTTTAAGGTGTCTTAAGGGGTCCTAGGACTCCTTATGACACATTAGGAAGCCTAAGAGTGCATCTTAGGGGTCGTAAGGTGTCTTAAGGGGTTTTAGGACCCATTAATGGCTCCTACGACCCCTTATGACACCTTACAACCCATTAGGAAACCTAAGAGTACATCTTAGGGGTTGAAAGGTGTCTTAAGGTGTCCTAGCATCCATTAATGGATCCTACAAACACTTATGACACCTTACGACCCATTAAGAAGCCTAAGA
This sequence comes from Thuja plicata, assembly GCA_018584345.1. Classification (NCBI taxonomy): domain Eukaryota; kingdom Viridiplantae; phylum Streptophyta; class Pinopsida; order Cupressales; family Cupressaceae; genus Thuja; species Thuja plicata. The sequence continues at coordinate 1,006,342 of MU225988.1, forward strand.
GTATATATTAAGAATCATAAGGGGTCTTATGGTGTCCTAAGACATAGTAATATGTCATATGACTCCTTGAGACCCATTGATGTGTACTAGGAATCCTAAGATGTATTCTTAGGGTTCCTAATGGGTTCTAAGGTATCTTAAGGGGTTCTAGGACCCATTAATGGGTCCTACAACCCCTTATGACACCTTACGACCCATTGGAAAGCCTAAGATTTCATCCTAGGCATTGTAAGGTTTCTTAAGGGCTCTTAGGACCCATTAATGGGTCCTACAATCCCTTATGACACCTTATGACCCATTAGGAACCCTAAGAGTATAGCTTAGGTTTCGTAACATGTGTCTTAAGGGGTCCTAGCACCCATTAATGGATCCTACGACCCATTATAACACCTTAAAAACCATTAGAAATCCAAGAGTACATCTTAGGGGTCATAAGGTGTCTTAAGGGGTCCTAAGACCCATTAATCTATCCTAGGACCCCTTATGACACCTTACGACCCATTAGGATGCCAAAGAGTACATCTTAGGGGTTGTAAGATGTCTTAAGGGATCTTAGGACTCGTTAACTCCCCTTTCACGAGGATCTTAGTAACTCCCCTTCCCATCCTTCAGGATGTCAAACATTGAAGGGGTGTTAATGGTTCCATTAAAGTTGATATCACCGTTAAAGTTAATTTGTATGAATTGTTTTGAAGGTGGAATTCACTTGATATTGTTCTAGATTGTAGAGCGCTCTAGGGGGTTTTAGATTGAAAACACTTTGTATGGGAGATTATTATCCAAGTATTTTTGTTGCATTATTTTACACCATTATGTTGAAGGGTTTTAGTACATGTTCCAAACTAATTTGCCTCTAGAGGCCTGATTTCTCTTAAGAAGGTTATGCAGTCCCACCCCCTCCAAAAATTTGTCAACTTTCATATTGTCCAAGGATACAAGAGGAACTGTTTTTCATTGGAAATATTGCCATTCCACAAAATATTTCTTTTTATTTTTTCTTTAATTCTTGTTAACATTAAAATATAAGTGATAAATAAATTTATAGAAAAAATTAATTAAAATAATAATTTTAAGGATTAAAATATATAGAGAAGTGAGATAGAATGATTAAAAATTAGTAGATAAGATTAAAGATGATAAAGGTAGATCCTTAGGTAAAAAGTTGGACTTTTTTAAATTGATGGAAAGGAGGATTGCAATAATAATCTTCTAAGAAAACTAGCTAAAACAAAATGAAACTTCAAAAGAACATGGCATAGCTAGTCAAGATAGCCAACAAAACAATTATAAAGGTCAACAATGGAATACATTAGAACCAAAAAATTAATAATTTAGTTTGAACACTTTAAATAGAAAAATATTTCAATTGACGCTTGCTAGATTGGTCCTCAATGTCTTGAAGTTGTGCCATGGCCAAAAGGTTTCTTTTGGATAGTTCTAGAAGTTGTGAGAGAAAAAAATAGCCTTAAAAACTATATCAGAGTAAAACTTTAACATACCAATTTTTGGAAAATACTTGTCTGAGAACAAACTAGAACACCTAACCTTTCAAATTTATCTTAAAATTACTTGTCTAATAGAATCATAAATAATTTTATTGTGAAAACTAAGGCCCAAAAAGCTTCCAATCAATCCAACTTATGATGAAAAATAGCTGAAAATTTTGTAAAAATAATATTCCATTATTTTTTCACAAGAAAATATAGCCAAAATATTTGTTTAATATTTTCACACCATGAAAAAAGATGGAATTTATTGAAATTTCTTTTCACTAACTATTATGACATTAAAAATTACTTCTTCTATTCAAAGAACAACATTCCGAGTTCCCACTAGGTATTCATTTATTCCCAACTACATCATTATTTTATTAGAAATTATTGAAATAGTTCAAAGGGTTGTAATTTCTGAGTTATCAACAATATTGAAGGTCGGGTTTAGACTTAAGCCTCTCCATATAAGAAAACAAATTATTTCAATAGTCAAATTAAAAATGTGTCTTTTGTAACAAGTTTCCTCAATTCTGTTCGAGAGTAATATGCATAAGTTTGATATTGACTAATATCATTTGAAGCACAATGCAATGAGTATGACTTAGTACTCATTTCTTTCTACATATAATAAATTAAAGACTACTAGTGTTAATCCCAATGGTCACTCTTATTTTCCTTCTATATTATGCATCTTCATTTATCTTTTCAAAATCTCTTTTTAGAGTTGAGTGGTTAATGTGTTAAACATGTATTGTAATTGAGAAAGATAATGTCATGTGTAATCCAAAACATAGAGATATTAATATAGAGATTTTTCCTAGTGAAAGTGGATGTAACCAATTGGTGAGCCACTATAAAATATTTTGTTTCATTCTCTATTTTAATCCTCATTTTTTCTTTACTTTTCATTCTTTTATTCACTCTGTTAGCACTATCAATTTCTGGTGATTAACATGTTGAAATTTTCCTAATGCATGATAGTACCATGTTGCACCTATTTAGAAGTTCTTAGGTTTGATACAAAATTATTGAACACCTTATGTATTTCATGAATAAGCACCTTGTAAGTATCTTTTTATCTTTGTATTTAGATTATTTATCCATTTATATCCCCATATCTGCAGTTTTAGTAGTTTTATAGAGTGTATCATCAAGTGCGGGCCGCAGAAAACCTAAGTTGTCAAGGGTTTCATAGTCTCCTGTTTCTGAGTTGAGGAGCTATTAAAGATGTGAAGAATGTGATGACATTAATTTTCCATTAGTATGAAAAGAACACTTTCGGTAAGAATACACCGAAAGACAGGACAAAGAGCATACCGAAAAAACAGATATAAGAGATCACTGAAAACTGTTAAGTACAAAGAAAACTGACAACACAATTTTGTGTGTAAACTGAAAAATGAAAAATGGAAAGGATACAGAGGAACTTGAAAGTGGAACCCAAAAAGCAGGTCATAGTGCAAACCGAGAAGAACAGTTGCAGAGGAACCCGAGAGACAGTTCAAGTAGGAACACCAAGAATCAGTCTAACTAAATTTAGAGCATAACCGACCAACAGAAACCAAAAGTTAGTTGCAGCCCACAAAAAGTGGATTTGACTTCCACATCAGATAAAATAGTCATGTCCTATTTATATAGTTTTGATTTTTTTTTAAAACCATTTATTTAGGGATAGGAAACATTAATGTAAGTGCTTTAATCAGTTGAAATGATTTAAAACACATAGACTAGGAGATCAAGGTGAAGTTGTAAACCTGTGATCTTAGAGTTAATATAATTTTACGTGAAACTTGATTAGGTCAATCTATCTTATAAATAGACGATAAAATCTTTCATTAAAAAGGATGAGAGAGAGATGTGATAATTGATGTGAGGATGAATAAAGCATATGAGCACATCTATGGATTAGATTGAAAGTTTCATGAACCAGAACAACAAAAGGTGAATTTCGCTATTAAGAACCAAGAATAGAGGCTACCGAGCATTAGAGGTATTATTCAATCATATTAGGTGATATACTTATTCATGTTATCCTAAATGGATCTTTAATCAGCAATAGGAGATTGCATACACCAGGTCAAATTGTAATTTTCTTACATTCTAACAAGTGAAGCAAAGTGTAAAAATCCTTTCAAGGAAGGTGGATTTAATAGTCCAACTATAAATCTCTTAACCGAGTGCACACTCAATAGTGTTGCTAAAGCTCTTAACTAAGTAGACTTTAACAGGTCTCCATAAATACTCTTAACTGGGTAGATCATCAGAAGTGATCAAATTGTAAGCCTTAACCAACCCCTTCCAATCTGCAGATCATGAAGAATTTGTGGGTGTCATCCCCACCACATTTTTTACTTCCTAATAGGAGTTTTCAGTGATATCATATCTTGTGTTATGTGTCAATTACCTTCATGAATGTTCACATGTATGGTTAATTATATGAATTGATATATCTTACATCAAGATAGTATAGAACAAATGGTTGGATAAACATTTGATAACTTAAAGGATAAAGGTTAAAAGATACAAAAGATTTAGAGGCACTGATTCACTCCTCCCCTCTCAGTACACATTCCCCATTAATTCCAACAAAATGATTTTGGTTCACACCAGGGATTCTCCATGCATCCCCTCAATCAGTAGAAATGGCCAGAGTTTCATGGTGTCTTCTTTGCCTTGTTTATTTTATATCAATGCCTTAAGGACATATATCCAACATTGGTCATGTCGGGGAGTTAATTTTTTTAAGCCCTAGCGAGAAATAGTTAAGTTCAATAATGAGTGTACCTTTTGGAAAATGACTTGATGGAGTGCACGGTAAGTGGTGGGTAGCTGGCAGTCCCAGTGAGGGATATTTTGTGTCCCCATGTTCAAGTCATTAGGAATAGAGGGCCAGAGGTAAAATTTCTAAAATCCAATCAGATGATGTCATGAAGTAGTGGAGCATGTCTTTAGAATTAGAGGGGATGGAAGGAAGTTTCCAAAATCCTAAAGTGAGGCCAAGATGGACAGGTGGCACATCATTACTATATGAAAAATAAGAGTGACAAGGAGAGAGAAGAAATGTGGGATAGTGAGGTTGTGATGTGTTTCAAGGTGAGCCAGCCAATCAGTGAACCATATAGTTGGGCAAGTCGCCAGGTGTTAAGCTCCCATGATCCCACAAAGGGAATGACTAGGAAAAATAAACAACCTATGATCATGACGATGCAACATGTGGCAGAGCTTGGAAAGTGGATAGATGATGTGGTATAGGTGACAATGAACCAGGTGGTGCCACACAACATATGCAACAAGGAAGAAAATGGGGTCAGGGTGATTGGTGTCGAGGTCTCACGATCCCACCATCAGAGTGACTAGGAACAAGAAAGGTCATGGGATCAAAAAGTGATGATGTGTGGAAATAAGGAAAATCAAGGTGGGTTAACGTGGGCCCAAATCTAACATTCTTTGTAATCCCATGAAGAAAGATGCATAAAATATATGGAGCGTGGGATTACGAGATCTCGCCATGTGTCTAGGGGTCAAAAATAAGGATGGTTGGGCTGGTGGGGATGAGGTGCTAAATAGGTGGTTCTAAAGGCCATTCAAGGCCAGCCATGTAGATTTCAAGGGTGGTTGACCGATCTCATGGCCACCTTTTTTCTTGGTGCCTAGGTGATTTAAATTTTAATTGACGGTTACCTTTTAAAGTTTTGATAAAGATCTAATCTAGGTCATTAATTATTTTTGGCATGCCAAAGTGACAATTAGCAGGGGTTTAATTTGATTTTTTTACTTCCCTAAGGGTTTCAATTTTGTTGCTTTGTATTCTGTGTAACAAAGAAGTAGTTGTATGGGCCTGCTATCTAGATCATCGGTAACATGGTTGCCTTGCACTATGTATATAAGTTGATATGGGCCAATTGTGATGAGTAAGAGGAAGATATTTGGTCTAGTTGATTTAAATATCTGAAGAAGATGCCAGGTTCCATTCTGTTGATGCAAATTATCACATTTGTAGAATTTGAGGGTCTCAAGAGGGTTTTCCAAGATATTATTTTTTCCCTAAGTGATTAACATTTTGTTGCATTCCTTAGTCTATAAATGGAATTTTATGATCACTAAAGGGAACTCCAAAATTTTGTTGTGAAGTTAGTCTATGTTAAAGACTGTGTGATACATTCTGAAGTTATGCATTCTCTAAGAAAGCCTGTACAATGTTTGACATTAAATTATAAATTAATGTTTGGTGGTAAGTCTTTGTATCAAAATTGACTCTTTGTGAATTGAATATAAATTAAGTATTTGTCTTAATTTTTCTCTCCAAGGTTTTAGAAATGAGTATTTTATGTTTTGTTGTCTTTCAAGGAAAGAACAAAAATGCAAAGATAATTTACTTTGAGAGGTTGTACTTTGTTATGAATTTGATAATATCCATCCATAGATAAGGGAAGTTATATGTAAGGCATATTTTCTTTGAATTTTGTGATTAGGAAAATAATGGACTGTACTATCAGATATTACACACTTTGATTTGACTCTATAACCCAAGTGTATTAGGCACTATTCATAGGTTATTCATGAAAAGTATGGTGAAACAAATTGAAAATAGAAAACTATCATGTGATTTGTTTGTCAAATAAATTATTGAATTTTATCTATTATATCCATGTGGTCATAAAGTATATTAAGTAAAGGCACAGTCACCTAAATTTCATGGAGTTTAAAGAGTAGAAGGTCAATTGACCCTGTCATTCTTGGGATTAGCTTGTCATGTTTTTTGGATGAAGTAGTGATTAATTTCATTGTGTTCCTTGATAGTCACAGCAGAAGTCAGTGATCTTTTAGAATAAAAGATAGCAAGAAAAAGAAACAACACACTCCTCTAATATTTACAATTGGTATCAAAGTGGGGAAGAATTGTAGGTTGAGAATTTGGTGATTGAATTTCCTAAGTTATGGAGGAAATGAAGGTAGAGAAGTTCTCAGATTAGAATTTCCCTTTGTGGAAGGTACAAACAGATTCTTTATTAATAGGGTAAGATCTCACACTCACACTTGAAGGGAAATCAAAAAATCTAACTTCAATGAAGGATGAAGATTGGGAAAAATATGGACAAGAAGGGAAGGGTGACAACATTTATTTCATTGTCCAATAATCATCTTTTCAATGTCACAACTTAGAGTAAAATAAAAGTGGTATGGGACAAAATTGATGCCATATATGAAATGGAATCAACCCAAAAAGTGCTCACCATGAAAAATTAGATAAACTAGAGATGGAGGAAGAAGGGATCATGGAAAATCACCTCAAAAAATTTAATACTCTTATCAACCAAACAATTTCAGTTAGAATGACTCAAGATGGTGAGGATGAAGTTGTCTGATTATTATATTCTTTAACAAGTGGATAGGATGGAGTTGTGATGAAAATTATCACTTTGATGTCTGAAAAGAAAAAAGTAGTTTTTGATGATGTTATTGCTACTCTTCTCAATGAAGATATGAGAAGAAAGAACGAAGAGACCTCATCTGGTTATTCCTTAACTATTGTAAGCACCAAAAATAGAGGAAGGATCCATAATAGAGGAAATGATAATAATAAAAATAATAGGAGATCCAAATCTTCTAGAAGATCAAAATCCAGGGGCAAAAATGGTGATTGCTAGTTTTGTGCCAAATTGGGTCACATTTAAAATGGATTGTATAAATTTAAAAAGGGCTCAAGAAAGGGTGCAGGAAAAATAATAAAATAAAACCTATGAAAAAGATGATAGTATCTTAATATTATAAATAAGTGGGACCACTTTAGATTCATAGGTGCTTGATTATGGAGCTTCTTTCCATGCCTCTTCTTGTACAAAGTACATGATAAACTACCAAGATGGTCAGTTTGGAAAAGTATATTTAGGTGATAATAAAGGTTCTGAAATTATGGGTAAAGGAGATATTTTGTTGCCATTATAAGGAGGGGATAAATGGTTGTTAAAAGAAAATTTTCATTTTCCCAAACTCAATACAAATCTGATATATGTCTATGGATTCTAAACTCAAGGGTGCAACACTTTCTTCGATATTGATTCTTGGAAAGTAACCAAGGGAGAGTTGGTGGTTTCAAGGGGAAATAAAGTACCTGATATTTTCTAGAAAGTAATGGTGAAGTGCAAGCTACTATGATAGCTATTGAGAAAAACTCAAAGCTTTGGCATCAAATTTTAGATCACATGAGAAAGAAAGGACTTGATGTTATGCAAAAAAGGGAACAACTACAAGGCCTTAAATGAGTTGACTTGAAGTTTTGTCAAAATTATCTTTTTAATAAACAAAAGCAGGCCAAATTTGTGAAGAGCAATCATGAGAAGATGAGCACACCATTATCATTGGTTCATTGTGATTTCTTCAGACCCACTAAAGTACCATCCATTGGAGGAGAAACTACTTTGTTAGATTTCTTGATGATTGTACATGGAAAGTGTGGATTTATATGCTTAATAAGAAATCTGAAGTATTCAGTAAATCCAAATTTTTAAAGCCTTAATTGAAAATCAGATTGGGTATAAGATTAAATTATTACAAATCAATAATGGTGGTGAATTTTTTCATTATGATTTGAAAATTTTTGTGTGGATAATGGTATCCCTAAAATTAAAATTGTCCCTTTTACGCCTCAAGAAATTGGTGCAGTCGGGAGTCTAAATTGGATAAAACATGAGAAAGATCGATGTATACTCTCTAATACTGGATTAGGCAAATAATTTTGGTCTGAGGAATGTAGTAAAATCATTTATTTAATCAACTTGATTCCTTCATCTCGCTTGGAATTTGGTATTATGAAAAAGGAATGGCAGGGAAACATAATCTCTTATGTATAATCTTCAAGATTTTGAATGTGAACCTTTTTCTCATGTCCCTAAAGAAAAGAGGACCAAGTTGGACCCCAAGTCAGAAAAGTGCATTTTTGGGGGTATGGTGAGGAAGAGTATGGGTTTAGGCTATGAAATCTAATTGGATAATTCAAGGCCAAGATGTCATATTTAATGAAACATTTTTTCCAAGTCTACAAACATAGGAAAAACTAGTGAAAGAATAAGTGCCATTTTTACTTCTAAAAAATAAAAACTCACAGGGATAAAATAATGGTGGGGGTATGACTTACTCAATTTAAATGTCATGGTTCTCATCCAATCCTATTTTTTTGTCATCCATGAAATAATCTATATTCAATGGTAACATTGGTCATAATGATGAAAATGTTCATTTGGTCTCAGAAAAATAATAACTCTTAACATCACCCCTACATATTGGTTCTTCTCTATTCTCTATGAGTAGAAATGAACCTTTGCATGATTATGATAATCTACTCATTGGTGACTCTACTCTGAGTGAGATTTATTCCCAATATCACACTATGTTGGATGAACACTATCCCAATAAATCTTATAATGGCATACATGCTGGTAGTGAAAGTGACCTATTTTCCACATAGGAGGGGTATATTTAGGAGCCTTATATTATTTTTTTTTCCTCAAATTCCCATTTTTGAATCCAAAAAAGATGTTTCAAAAGATATTTTGTAATTAGGGATACCTATAGGTTAAACTTGACCCCTACAAATGGATCACATCCCTCCTAAGAGCTGCCTTGAGACAAGGGGAGGCTCTCCTAGCACTGCAAAGAAGAGTCTTCCTACCACACACAAGATGAGTCTAAGGAAAGACAATCACAACAAAAAAATGTTGACAATACCAAATATAATGTGATTCAGATCAATGACCATGGGATGCAGAAAGTATTAAAAATATATAGAAAGATATGAACTCGGAAATATTTAACTATGCCAAATCTATTAAAAAATCAAGGGCATTTGAAGGGGGAAAAGTGTTAGTATTGAAAGAAATTGAGAGGGGCATGGGTGAATCAGTGCACCCAAAAATCTAAAACAAAACTTAAATACCTTACAATAGATCCAACAAGAAAAAGAAAATAACACATAGAAATATAACACATAAATCATTCACATCAAGTAGACACAAGATTTTTACCATGCATACCCTTGTTAGAGGCAGAAAACCACATGTGGGGATGATGCCCAAAAATTCCACTAGTGCACTAAATAATTTTTCCCTCCTTGGAGTAGTTACAACACCTTGTTAAAGGTATACCTAGCTAAGAGTATCTTAGCCTTGTTAGAATCTAATAAAGTCATGTTCGAGACTACTCTACTAAGATATGTGAAACTCCTTCTAAGAGACACCTTATTAGAGGATTTAGACTTCACATCCTTTAAAAGATCCCACTCACTCCGTTAAGAGTGACCTCGCTAACTTGAAAACCTATTAGGCCTTGGCTTGAGATAGACTCAATAATGTATGATATTACTATGACCTCTCTGTCTGATAGATCCATTTCATCCCTTATTACTATGTGACCTTATACATCAATGAACTCCAAAATAACATCAATTTCAATCGCAACACACAAAACTATAACCCTAATTCATATTTCCCTTTTTCATTTATACAAGTTATACCAGTTGGCCTTTACCCTAATTTTTTTTACCTACCGACCTAAAATTTAGATCCGATCATGCTAAAACACATTGGTCAACCCACTAAATTCAATAAAACGTGGATCAGATCATAAAAAATCATGAAATAACTTTAAAAGGATTGGTAAACTAATCAAATCAAACTTTTTCTCACTGTCCTTTGTTCTTCCTGTCAGTTTCACTTGAATCTTCAATAAATTGATCAATTATTCAATAAAATTGATGTGATCATAAGCATAGCTAGATATACCTCTTTAGATTATAACTACATGATCTCACACCTTAACTTGATCTTTGGCTTGAGACTCAATCACCTGAGTATCACTCATAATTCTTGCAACATATAAAATGTAACATATAACAATGTGTAACATAAGAAAATGTAACATTTGAAATCTATGGGGGAAAGATAAGATATTCCTCTTCCATCCCAAGATGCACAAATGAAGGATCCAAATTGATCAACCCAAAAAGGATCAATGCACAAATGAATCAATCATTTAGAAATGAGAGCAAAGAGGAAAGTCTTAAGTTCCCCATTTTTATGGAAAGAAATGAATGTGTGATTGATTTAGAATGCTTAAGGATTTGAATTGGAATGGATAGGAGGAATGCACTAACCTTGAAATATTACAGATCAAAGAATGCTATTTTCTGAGGTCTATAGACTGTTTTTGGAAAAACTGAAGTATGATCCAGAAAGGAAACACAGAGACGAATAAAACACAAAAATCTTTTTCCGTTCTGATGTCTTCTTATGAAAAAGGTCAACCTTGACCCACAAATGTCAACCTTGACCCAATAATGTCGACCCTGACCTACACAGGTCTGACAGAAAATCTATTTGTGCCATCTGAAAGAAAGTCGAAAAGGGTATCCAGATCTGGTCTCAAATATGTTGTTCTATACTTGTACCTGTACCTACAAGAAAAATAGATTTTTTTGTTGGGGGGGAGGGGTTTGCCTTGGTCAAACCCAATTTTTGGAATTAACCTCAAATATATGTAATTGAAATTGCAGAAGTAAACAGAGTAAATGCATAAATTCAACTTGCTTGCAAAAGTCCTTGTGGAGGATTTGAAACCTTGAATCCACAAGTATGTATGCACCAATGGATCTAGAATGTAGGTTGTAGGATGTCTTCAATCAATTTCTTGTTGATCTCCAACACCAAATCTTGAATGGGTTCTTGAATTGGAAAAAGCTTAGAAGAAGGTGGATGGAGAGATCACCAAAAGCGCACTATGTAGCTTGAATCCTTCAATGGCTTCCAATGGATCTCCTTCATGAAAATGGATACTTGAATGGATGAATTATTTCTTGAAATCTTTCTTGAATGCTTGCTTTAATTGCACTTGAAGATAGTTTGAGAATGCTTGATCACGATTAGAAGACTTAGAGAAAATGAGAGGAGAAAGCTCCCTTTTATATGAAATTAGGGCACAATCTTCTAAGGAGGCCAAGATAGGATAATTAAATTCCCATTAAGGCCTTTAACCCTAGGAGAGGACCTATATTAAATATAATTTATGAATCGACGCTTCGAAACCAAAAATAGCCACCCCGGAAGCGAGAAACAACTTTTTCAAAGACTGATATCCAAAAACTGGAAGACCCTGAAGTTTGAACCCTGGGTCAAGGTCAAGGTCAACCATGACCTAGGTTAGGGTCAAGGTTGACCTTGACCTAGGTCAGGGTCAAGGTTGACATAGACCCAAAAGATCGATCCTGACCCAGAGGTCAAAGATCTGAGTTCTGCAGTCCAAGATGCAAAAATCAGGTTGGAAAGAAGTGGAAAGTGGGGCAGAATAGGGGGAAAGATAGGTCAAGATTAGGAACCCATTCAAGGTGCTTGATATGAACCCAAACCACTTACTTAGAAGTATAAAAAAGTCTACCATGGAAGTGCTTCCATTTTCCAACTATGCATTTAGCCCCCACTTTAGCAAGAGTATGAGTTCAACACAAACTCTTGGTAAAGGAGAATATATAGAAAAGACAATCTTATTGAATCCAAAAGGGATAAAGAAACCCTCAAGCCCCCAAGGGACTTAAGTCTTTATCAACCCTAAGATATTTATAAGAGAGACATCAATTTAAAGAGAGAGAGAGAGAGAGAGAGAGAGGAGTAGTTAGCTCACCCTGTAAGATGTGTGTATCTCACTGTGAACCACAAAAAGGATAGGATGGCCCATCAAGAAAGCACTTGATAGTCACCCCATAAAGTTGTGCACCTTCTGGCGGCTTTGTGCATGTATGTAGTGTGTCTTTTGATGGCTTTTATGAAGTACCCATGAATCCATATGCTTATATCACCATGGAATACATTTGTAAAATGCGTATCTCTTCAGGATTTAGCAACTTATGTGCATTACCTTCTGAGGATTTAGCATATTGAATTGTAATTGAGTGTGTATCTCTTTAGGATTTAGCAACTTATGTGTGTTACCTTCTGAGGATTTAGCATTTTGTAAAACAAAATGTTAGAACATAAATACATAATATAAAATGAGGGAGCCCGTGTATATGCCCCCCTCCTTAATATGGAAAAGTACATACTATTTTGACATGTTAAGGAAAGAAAAGATCAAGGATAAAGCCTTCGTCAACATCAAGACAATATCCATAGACAACACCCAGTCCAAACCAAGAAGGTCACAGCTCCTATGAGGCCATGGAAGGGACGAATGCAAAGAGATATCATGCAAGAAGTGAAAAAGAAACCCTTGTGAGGGATAGCACAATATTTAGTTTCCAAGGTGAAAGATTTATCAACCATGGAAACCCAATGTCTAACAAAGAAATAGGTTATGATCAAGGACATAGATCCTCAATGTAAACCAAAATGTTCATGTATGATTGGATATCACATAATACATAAATACTGCTTAACCAAGGGAAAAGTGAATCCCAAAAAGACAGAGAAGAAGGAGATGTCATCCTTGCCCCCCAAGCATGGGAACAATGATGAAAAGGGACCTATTATATTGCTCACAATACTATGCAAGACAATGAGCCCCCAAATATTAGGCTAACATTGTTTACATGATATGGAGTTCCATAATAGGAACATAAATGTTATTTAGAGAAAACAGGATTGAAATACAACTCATTGTCACATGATATATAAATAACTTGAC